>MU279392.1:0-49366 GCA_022385695.1 Xylaria arbuscula
TTATTATTATTTTATTTTATTATAAATTTATATATAATTTATATTATTATTATTTTAATTTATTTTTATAAAAAATTTAAAATTATTATAATTATTATATAATAATTAATCTTTTATATTATTTAAGCTTTGTTTTATAAATATATATTATTATATAAATTATTTATATTAATATTAAGTTTATAACTATTTAATATTTTTTATAAAAGTTAAAAATTATTGTTTTAAAGCTTAATTAAATGTTTTATGCTTTAGTTTTAATTTTATTAATTTAATTAAGTAATTAATAATTAATAATAAATTTAATTTAAAATATATATAAAAATAATTAAAGCTTTTAATGTTAAAAAGCTATGTTAAAAATTATTTATATATATAAAAATATATAACTTTTAAATTATAAAAGCAATTATATACACTTTAAAAAGTTATTGTTTATTTTTAATTTATTTAAATTAAAGTTAATTTTATTAAAAAAAAAATAATTATTATATTTTTAAAGCTTTTACTTTTAAAAATAAGTTAAAAATATTAGCTAAAATAAATTATATATTAATATATAAATAAAATGTTAATTTAATTATTATAAACTATTTAAATTATTTTTTTTTTTTAAATTATTAATTTTTTTGTTTTATATTATATTTAATTTAATTTTTTTTCACAAATATATTTAACTTATTTATTTAAATTATAATAATAAAAATTTTTTTTATTTAATAATTATTTTTATATATAAAAGCAATTTAATTATATTTATAAAAAATAAATAATAAAAAAATAATATAGCTTTTAATTTAAAGATTTTTTTTAAATATAAAGCTTAAAATAATTATATTAATTATTTTTAATAATTTTATATAATTTTAATATTTAAAAATTATTATAAGTTATTTTTATTAATTATTTAATATATTTATTAAAATTACTTTATAATTTTTTAAGTTATTAATTTATTGTTTTTTTTATAAGCTAATATAATATTATTAATATAAATAAAACTAAATATTTTTTTATATAAATAATAATAAAGCTTATATAATATTATTATATATTTTATTTTTATTAATATTAAAATAAGTTTTTTTTATTAAAGCAAAAATAATTTTTATAAATTATATAACGTGGTTTATCACTAAGTAGCGCGTATTATTTAGTGGCGCACGTTTATTTTAAATCTTTTTTTTTAAACTTTAACACGTAATAACTTTTTAACTATAATAACTACCAAATTTAAAGAAAATTAAATTTTTTTAGCAATTTAAGCAACGCGTAACGGACCGAATAAAATTAGCCAATGGGCTGCTGCGAGGCTTTATAATGTCCCTAAAACGACTTTACGCTATCGAATTAACGGCCGAACCCCAATACGCGAAATTGGACCTGATCGACGTAAATTGGATAAAACTAAAGAGGAGGTGCTTCGAAAGCATATAATCGACTTGGATACCCGAGGGATGCCTCCCAAGATCGCTAGTGTAAAAGATATGGCCAATTTTCTTTCGAAATTGCGCGGTGGCAAGCCCGTTGGCAAGCACTAGGTCAGGCGATTTATCGACCGCAACCTAGACCTTAAGACCAGAATAAATTGAAAATATAATTACCAGAGAGCACTTTGTAAAAACCCAGGCGTTATTTCTAGTTGGTTTAGGCTGGTTGCAAATATTAAGGCTAAATACGGCATTTTAAACAAAAACATGTATAATTTCGACGAGACCGGCTTTATAATAGAAATAATTGCGTTAATACTTGTTATAACACGTGCCAATCGGCGTGGGAAGGCAAAATTAGTTTAGCCTAGCAATCGGAAATAATCGATAGCAATTAAGGGCATTAATTTGCAAAGCTAGTGCATTCCGCCGTTTTTTATTGTTTTAGGCGCATGTCACCTTTTAAACTGGTTTACCAAATGCGATTTACTAAGCAACTAAGTAATTAAACCGATAATAAATAGCTAAACTAATAACAAAACAGGTATAAATTAAATTAAGCACTTTAATAAGCATACTAAAACGCAAACAAAAGGTTTATATTGCTTTTTGATTTTAAATGGTTATAAAAGCTATATTTTAGCAGAGTTTAAGCTATATTGCAAAGATAATGGCATTATTACGCTTAGTATGCCGTTTTATTTATTTTACTTGCTTTAGCTATTAAATGTGGCACTTTATTTGCTTTTAAAACGCGCTTATTTGAAAAAAATCGAGCTATTTATTAAAGCTTTAATAAACCACATTATAAAGCTAAAGTTTTTTATTGCTTTTAAAGCCGCGCATTTTGTTATTTTTACGGAAACTAATATTAAATTTAAATTTAGCGCATTTGGTTTAATACCTTATTATTTGGATAAAGTAATTAGCAAGCTAGATGTGCGTTTTTAAACGCTTATATTTAGCCCGTTACATTTAAAAACAGCTAATACCTACAACCTTTAAACGTTATTTAATCTCCAATAAACGAGTAAACACTTTTCTTTTATTAAAACTAAAGTTTTAGCTTATAAAAAAAGCTTTTTAACACTAATTTTAAATGCGGTAAATTAAATGGCAAAAGGTATAAATATAATGGCGTATAAAATAACTTTTATAAAAAATTAAATATATATATTATAAAAGGCTAATTTGGCTTTTTTTAAGCGCCGAAAAGCTAAAAAATTATATATACAGCTTAGAAAACCTTTTATTGTTAAGAAATCTCAAAAGCTATAAAACAACAAAGCAAAAAGTAAACGCTTAGCAACCGATAAAAGTAAAAATAAAAGTTCGTTAAAACGGAGAAAAATAAGTAGCAGGTGTTATAGCAGCTGTAGTAAAACAGGTCATAATTTAAAAACTTGTAAAATCATTATAAAATTAAGTAGCAAGTTAGGTAACGATTAATTTAAATTAATTAAAAGTGTTTTAGTTAAGATATTTTATTATAAAGTAATAAAAAGTAGTAAAGGTGCGCCATTAAGTGATACGCGCCACTTAGTGGTAAACCACGTTAATGCTTTATTAAACTATAATATTATTTATATTTTTTTATAATTAAATAATATTTTTATATATTTTTTTTATTTAGTTTAATATTTATAAATATATTAATAATATTATATTATTTTAATTTAAAATTAAATTTAATAATAATAATTATAAAAGTTTTAAGTAATTTATTTATAAAAATTAAAATATATATATTTTTAATAATATTATAAAATTATTAATTTTTTTAAATTATTAGCTTTATTTTATATTTAAAATAATAATTATATTTATTAAATTTATATATATATATTTATATATAATTAAATATTAATTTTAATTTAAAATTTTTTTTTTTTTGCTTTTTTAATTTTTATATTTATTAAATATTTTTTAAGTTTTTTATAAAATTTAAAAAAAAAAAAAAATTTTATTTATATAATATATAGCTTTTTTTAATTTATTTAATAAAAATGTTTTTATTTATATATAAAAATTATAAAAATATTATTTTTTAATTTATTTTATAATTATTAAAATAATTAAAAATTTATTTTAATAATTTAATTATTTTAGCTTTATTTATTATTACATTAATTTTTATTTTTAAAATATATAAATATTTATTTAAAAATATAACTTTTTAATTATTTTTATAAAATTTAATATTAAATATATTTATTAAATTTTTAAAGTTTATAATTTAATTATAAATTTAATAAAATTTATTATAATATTTTAATGTTATAAATTAACTTTTTTAATAATAATTATAAAAAAAATGCTTAGTTATAAAAACTTAAAAAAAAAATATAATAAAAAAAAACCTTTAATAAAAAATTAATTAAACTTTTTTATTTTTTTTAATAATTTAATATTTATAAATATATATATATATTTTTTTTTATATATATTTATATTAACAATATTATTTTTTTTTTAATAAAATATATATTTTTTATATTTTAATTAATTATAATAACTTTTAAAATTTTATATAATAATTTAAGTTTTATAATTATAATATAAAATAAAAAATAATGAATTTTTTTAACTTTTTATTTTTAAAAATTATTTTATAATTTATATAAATTTTTTAAAAAAATAGTTTTTTTATTAAAAATAACATTTTTAATTAAAATAATTATATTAATAAATAAAAATTAAATATAATAAATATTAAAAAATAAGTAATTTATAAAATAATTAATTTAAGCTTTTAAATTAAGCTTATTAAGTTTTTTTTTTTAGCTTAATATTTATTATTAAAGCATAAACTTTTTAATTATATATATATAAATAATATAAATTAAATTAATATTAAATCATTATAATTTTATTTTTATTAAAAAAATAAACATAAAATATTTTATATAAGCTTTTTTATTTATATAATTATTTAAATATTTAATTATATAAATATATTATTATTTTTATAATATTAATTTAAAAAATAATAAATAATTTAAACTTATTTTTTATTATTTTAACTTTATGCTTAATTATATTGCTAGCTTTTTTAACGTTTTTATTTTAATTTTATATATTAAAAACATAATATATTTTCCATTTAAATTAAATATTTAATTAAGCTAATTATTTAAATAAAATTTTATATATATATTTAAAAATATTTTAACAATTATTTATATAATTTAATTAAATTAATTAAAATTTAATTTATTAAATGTATTTACAACATTTTTATATATTTATATATTATAGCTAAGCTTATTATAAAGCTTATAATATTTAATATAAATTTCTTTTTTTTGATATAATAATTATTATTATATATAATATAACTTTTTACTTTAATAATATTTTATATTTTTTTTTTTTTAATATTTTTAACAATATAAAATTTTATATTTTATACCTTAATTTGCTTTATATAATAACATTTGTTAAATATATAATTTGTTTTGCAAAAGTTTTTTTTTTTTTTTTTAATAATATAATATTATATATAATTTAACTTAAATTTTTAATAATAAATATAAAAAAACTATTTTAATATTATATAATTTTTTGCTTTATATATTTAAAAAAAAAATTAGTTTTTATGAAATTATTTAAAGTTAAAATTATATAAAAATTTAATTAAAAAAAAAAAAAAGTTTAATTTAAAATATTATTAAATAATTTAATTAATTAATAATATATTTTAAATTATATAATATTAAACTTGCTTTTTTAAACCTTTTTTATATAATATTTAAAGTTATTATTTTATTAAATATATAAAAAAACGCAATTAAAAAATCTTTTTTTTAAATATAAATAATATATATTATAACAAACCGTTAGTTTGTAAAAGCGTTAATACTCGAAGCTCCACGTATTAAATCGTGCCTAAGGTGCAAACGTTATACGGTCGGGTCGTAACTAAATAGTTGTTAAAAGATTACTCTCACACAGCTATTCCAAAAAATCGCTATATGCTTAAATTAAATTATAAAGTAAAAACTACAACTAAATATATAAAAACGTTGGTTTATTATATAAACAGTCCTTTTTTTACCAATTTTATTAGTGAGCTCTTTTGCTCACTGGACTCACTGGTTCACTTGGCTCACTCCCTAAGTGAGCCCACTTACAAAGTGATCTAGGGTGAGTCGTCACGTGATTCTCCTGATCGAAAACTGTGGCTTGTTTTTTGATACAGTTCCTTTTCCTCGTTAGAGCAATAACGCCGCTAGGCCCCTCCCAAGGGCCCGCGCCCATGTTGGTTCGTAACATTATTCCTTTTTCCCCCGGTTATTGTCCTTAATAACAATTGGTTTAAGTGGTTAGTTTTTTTTCTTTTTTTTTTTTTTTTGTTTTACCTTTTTTTTAATGTTTGCTTGCTATATTGTTTTGTAGCGCTTGTAAACAATATTGTTTGGCTGATTATTTAAACGAGTTTGGTTTTTTGTCCGACCTATGTTTCTGCTATTTTAAGACTGGTTGTATTTGCTTAAAAGATTTTAACCGCAGTGTTTGTTGCTTTGTGTATACTTGCCTGGGTTATTTTTGCGTAATGCCTTTTTTTTTTAACGGTTTAGTTTGTATAACTAAAAAACGTCGTTAAATATATAAAAAGCGTAAAGCCGCTTAAGCGGAACTACAATTACTTTGCTAAACAATAAAAAAAGCTTAATTTTCTTTAATAAAAACTTAAAATAATATATTAGCGCAGTTTGCTTAATTAAAGCAATTAAAAAAACAAAACAATATTTTTGCTTTTAAAAGTGCTAAATTTTTTTGTTATGGTTTTAATACCTTAAATAAAATAAAGGCATTTAAGCGTAAAAAAAAGCATTAAGGTAAACTTTAACTTACTGCTAAAAAGGCCGCTAACATTATTACTTTTGGCATTAATTAGGGTTCCCTCGGTTTGCTTTTTGCTTAAAAGGTTAACCTTGCTTTTTTAGTATTAGCCGGTTAAGATATTATTAGTAAAATTAGTTAACTATTCACCTTACATTTTTTAGGTTTTTTATAAGTTTTTAAATGGTTTTTACATGTAAGTATCCTTTTTATTTAATTAAATATTTGTAGGTACTTTTATTTTGATATAAATCTAGTATTTTTTCGACCTCGTATAGGTTTTTGTTAAGTTTAACTTTTAATCGTGTTTAAAGTTTAGCATTTTTTAATGCTGGTTTAAAAAAAGAGATATGAAACTCTGGCTATATTTTAGCTTCTTTAGGTAATTTAAATCAATAATTGGTTTTTAAAATAACTTTTTTAATCTTAAATAGTCCGATTTGTTTAAAATTAAGCTTATTGCTTAATTGTTTTATTTTAATGTTGCGCCTTAAAAAATACACTTTGTTTCCTTTTTTTAAGGTTAGCTTTAACAACTTATGCTTATTGCTATAAGCTTTTATACGGTTTTGTAAAAATACTAGCTTATTTTATAGTTTTTGTTGTAAACCTATGATTTCCTTCGCCTATATTTTTACTTTAAGCGCCGTTACGCCGTTAATCGCAGTTCGATTTATTTTTAAGTCAAATTTATAATTTGTTATAAATGGAGACATTTCTATTAACTTATTGTTAAAACTGTTGTAAATATACTCCGCTATAAGCAAAAGCTTAACCTAATTGTTTTATTGCTCGTTAAAATAACAGCGGAGGTACTGCTTTAAAGTTTAATTAAGTTTTTTTGTTTGTTTATTTATTTATAAATAATAAGCCGTAAATAATTAATGCTTAACGCCTAATGCTTTTATTAATAATTAATAAAACTTAAAGGCTATAGTTGTTCCTTTATTTATAACTGCTTTTTCTGAAATTCCATGTTTACTAAAAATATGTTTAATTATTATATAGGCCAAATCTTTTGCCGTACTTAATTTTAGGTATGGTATAAAATATTTATACTTTGTAAGTTTTTTCACAATGACTAATATTAAATTGTATAATATTCCGGTCATTGGTTTTTTTAACTTGGGTAGCTTAACAATAAAGTTAAACGCAATAAACTTTTAAGCCTTGTTTAATATTTGCTTTAATTATAGCAATCCATATGGTTTATGTTGCGGTGCTTTGCTTTTTTTGCATAAAACACATTTTTAAACTATTTTTTTTACTATGCTTTTAAGTTTTTTGCATTTGTAGTTTTTTTATATCTAGAATAGTGTTTTATATACTCCTTGATATCTTGCTAATAAATGTTTATGCATTGCTTTTACTAGTTTTTTAATCGTAAATTATTATTTAAAATTTAAATAAACTTTTTTATTTTTGTTTTTACTTTGTTTAAAAGTTAATAGTATATTTGTTAATTGTGGTAGTGCTTATAAAACTATTTCATGGTTTTTTCATAATTTTTCAATTTATTTATCGTGATTAAATAAAGTTATAGCTGCAAGTGTAATTTCTTATTGGGTTTTTTTTAACAATACTTGGCTTTTTATTTCTGCTTTTTTATAGTTGCTTTATTAACTTAAAATATTTGCTATTACATTCTTTTTTCCTTTAATGTAAAAAATAATAAAGTTAAACTAAAATAAAAACTTTGCTTATTTAATTTATCGTTTGTTTAATACTTTAGTTGTTATAAACGTAGTTAAGTTTTTATAGTTTATATACACCTTAACTGGTTTTTTAAGTTTATAAAAGTAATGCTTTCATTTTTTAAATGCTTAAACAATAGCCATAAGCTTTTTATTTAGTAGTATATATTGCTTTGCTAATCCTGAAAATCTTTTCGAGAAATATACCACTGGGTGCAATTTTCCATTTTTGTTTTGTTAACCTAGTTGTCCGCTCATTGCCCTCTCGCTAGCGTCGACTATTACTTTAAATTCTTTGTTTAAGTTAAAAAGCTTTTAAACAGGCTTTTTTAATATAAGTGCTTTAACTTTTTTAAAAGATTTTCGTTTTCTTTTTTTTTATTTAAAAAGATTGTTTTTTCTTATTAGGTTTAAAAAAGGTTTAGCGTGTTTACTAAACTATTTAATAAGGCTTTAGACATAGTTTATAAATTCTATAAACGCTTTTACGTTATTTACCAATTTAAATACCGGCCAATTTTTTACTGCTAAAATCTTGGACTTTTAAATTTTTATTTTTTTTAAAGTTATTATAAAACTAAAAAAATCAACCTTTTAAGTATGAAATTTGCTTTTCTTAGGGTTTACCTTTAATTTAGCAATTTGTAGCACGTTTAGTACTTTTTTAACGTGCTCTCGGTGTTTTTTAAGGTTTTCTAAGTATATTAAAATGTTGTTAAGATATACTATTACAAATATATCAATAAATTTGCGTAAGGCGTGCGTTATTTACGCCTGAAATATTGCTAAAGCATTGGTGAATTTAAAAGGCATAACTAAAGATTTATATAATTTATAACGTGTGCGAAATGCCGTTTTCCACTTATTATTTAATGCTATTCTCGTTTGATTGTATGCATTTGATAGGTTAAATGCCGTAAACCATTTTGCGTACACTAATTTGTTTTATAAATCGTTAATTCTGGGTATCGGTCCTATAAATTTGATTGTTTTAAAGTTTACGTCTCGGTAGTTTACTATTAATCTCCAACGTTGTTTTCCGTCTTTACCGGTTTTGCGTGGTACCTAAAGTACCGGTGATCTTGCTAGTAATTTTAAAAATCGGATAAATTTTTTTTTTAAATTTTTTCTAAGAAATTTTCGTAATTTTTCTAGTTGTTCTTTATTTATATAATATAATAGAAATGATTATAATTTAGCTTTTTCCTTAAGCGGAATTTTATGGTTTTATAAACCATGCTTTGGTAATTTATCGTATGTTTTACTAAACATGTTGCTATAATTTCGATATTTTATTAATACTTTATTGTTGAGTATAAGCTTGGACTTTTTAATTATTATGCAAATTTGCAATAGTGGTTTAATAAAATTGCTTAATACCTGTGTTTTAGGTTTTTTATTAGCTAATTTCCTTTTTAGTATATTTTACTAAAATTGGCTTGTACTTTAGTTTACTTTGGGATTGCTTTTTTGCAACCAAGGTATTTTCAAAATAACATTATGCTTAAATGTTTTTGTAATATCGAGCACTAGTTGTTTTTTGTGTTTAAAGATGTTAAAAAAAAGTTTTGTAGTTTTTTTTAAAATTACTTTATTTTTGTATGCAATAAAACTACCATTAAAGGTTAAAAGTAAGTAGAGGTCATTTTTAAGCTTTGTTAATATATTTAATTGCTTAATAATTTATAAAAAAATAAAGCTTGCCTAAGCTTTTATATTTATAAGCGCTTGTAGCTTATGTTTTTAATACATTAAATCGATTTTAATATGTTTGCTTTTTTTAGCTATTATGGCATAAAGCCTTTTGGGTTTTCCCAAGGATAATTGTTAATCCGTTACAACCGCTCGTTGTCGTTTTTTAACTGATCTTAGCTAGTCGTTGCCCGTGTTAACATATCGTTAAGTTATTTAGTTACATTAATTGCTGCCCAAGACTTTTTAAAGCGTTTTATTATATTTTCATTTAAGTAGTATTTTATTTTTTCGTTTTTTGCATTTTAAATTATGTTAGGTTTTTCATGCTTATGAAGATTTATTGCATTTTTAAAGGATTTTTTGCTAAAGTTTGTTCGTTTTATCGCCACTAAGGCTGGTTTATTTATTACTTTTTTAGGCTTTTTTTCTTTAAACATTAGCCGGTTTTAATTAATTTGTTGTATTTGCCTTATTATTTCGCGCAATTTCGTCGCCTTTTACTAAGCATAGATTTTATATTTATTGTTAGTGCAGTTTTTTAGTCGTAGGATTTATTGTAGGCATTTCATAAGCCACTGTGGGTTTTTTGTGAATACTGCAAATCCTCGAGGGTTTTAGTATACCGGTGTTACCTTTCCTTTATCTGCTTTATATAAGGGTTGCGTTATAGGTTTCCCGTTTAGTCGTTTTAGGAACCACATATATTATAGCTTTTTTTGCAAATAGTAAATACATTAATATGTTACACAGCACATCCAAAGAATTTATTTGTGTTTTTTGTTTTCTGGTATCATTTTTGTCGGTTTTTAACTTATTATAACCTTGCTATGGTAATGTCCTTTAATAATAAGCTCGGTAGCTAAGCTGAGTTAATTGCTGGTATTTATTTCGGCTTTTATTATAAATAATAGGTTGTACTGCTATACATCGTTTAAAAATGGCTATATTTTCATGTTGTTTTTAGCTTTTAGCGTATAAATTGTTGCTGTTTTAGCTTTTTTTATTCGAGATTTCTAAGCGTTTAATGTTTTGCTTAAGCATTTTTTTCGTTAAATAAATCTTGCTACCGAGTTTTTTAACCATTCCCATTTAAATTAGTGGTCGCATTTATTATAGCTGCATGCATGTTTTTTTAAACAAAATTTTCTTTTAAGCTATTTTTAATATTTATATATTAGGTTTTTAACTTTATTTTATACGAAATCTTTTTTTAGTTTAATATTTTCTTAATTATTTTTATTATTATTAGTTTAAGTAAGATTTTCCCAAGTAGTTATGTTTTGCTTAGTTTTATCATTAATGCCTATGTTATATTTTTAGCAATTAATAAAGTTGCAAGTATATCCGTTTTATCTTGCTTATTTTAATTGTTTTGTAAAAAGGTGTTTTAAACACACTTGTTTTTTTTTCTTACACATGTCGCAATGTGGCACTTTTTTTACGTGTTGTTATTATAGTTAACTTTATTAGTCGCTAATTCTCAACATTGCAATCGTTATAAATGAAGCCTGTTTTGCTTCTCCAAGTTGTCGTTTTTTTTTAGGCTTGTTATAAGCCCGGGCGTAGTGTCCCTTTAAATTGCAATTATAACACTTGACCTTGCTTAGGTTTTGCTTCTTTTTTGTTGCATTTAGTTTTATTAGTTCCGCATGGGTACTTAATGCCGTAAACTTCGTGGTTTGCTTTTTTCCTAAGTTGGGTAATTGTTAGGTTTGTTGTTGTTTTTATAAACGTCGTTTATATAATCGGTTATCGATCTTTATTGCGTTGGCAATATAAGTTTCGAGATTGCCTAATTGTTTATTTTTGTACAACTCGTTTTTCACCTTGTTTTTCAACCCTTGATAAAAGGCCGTTATTAAAGCGTTACTATTAATCCACGTTGTTTTAGCTGCTGTTTTTCGGAATTTTATTGCATATTTATATGCGGCTCCCGTTTAAAACATTAAAAGCAGCTTTTTTTCTGCTTGTTTTTTTTCCTTTAGATTTTCGTACATATTAATTAATGCTGTTTTAAACCTATCGAAGGATTTAAACGCTGCCTTGGTTTTTTTCTTGGTATTATTAATGTTGTTATTTTTTATATAATCGTTTATCATAAATTAAAACTATTTTAATGCGTTGCTAGTAAAAAATCTTGCAGCTATTATTACTTTATTTCCGTTTAATGAGAAATTATTGTTATAATGTCGTAAATAAGCCTTTGTTTAAGTTAAAAATTCTTTTAATTATTTTTAATTGCTATTAAACTTAGTTAGCTTAATTAGCTTAAAAAGCTTAAGTTTTAATAAGTTTATAACCTATGCTTTTAGCTGTTAATTTTGCTGTTTCAACTGTTTAATTTTGTTTTATAAATGCGTTAAAAAACTTTGCACTATTACGGGTGTTAATTTAAGCTGCTGCAAAAATATCGTAACCGTACACAGTTATTTCTTAAACACTAAATAAGTTTAACAATTTAAAATATAATAAACCGTTAGTTTATAAAAGCGTTAATACTTAAAGCTTCACATATTAAATCGTGCCTAAGGTGTAAACGTTATACAGTCGGGTCGTAATTAAATAATTGTTAAAAGATTACTTTCACACAGCTATTTTAAAAAGTCGCTATATGCTTAAATTAAATTATAAAGTAAAAACTACAACTAAATATATAAAAACATTGGTTTATTATATAAACAGTCCTTTTTTTACCAATTTTATTAGTAAGCTTTTCTGCTCACTAAACTCACTAGTTCACTTAGCTCACTCCTTAAGTGAGCCCACTCACAGAGTGATCTAGGGTAAGTCGTCACGTGATTTTCCTAATTAGGAACTGTGGCTTGTTTCCTGGTACAGTTCCTTCCTCTTGTTAGAGCAATAACGCCGCTAGGCCCCTCTTAAAGGCCCGCGCCCATGTTGGTTCATAACATATATATATATAAAAAATTAATTTACTTATTATATAATTGTTTTAAAAAGTTAAATATTTTAATATTAAATAATTAAAAATAATAAAAAAAATAAAAAAACGTGTAAAAAGTAATAAAATTATTTTTTTTAAAATATAACTTAAATTTATATAAATAATAATTTTTATAGCTATTAAAAAAAAGAAAAGCAATAGTAATGTTTTATATAAAACTTTATATGTTAATTAAAATGCTTAATTTAATTAATACTTTATTTGTTTATTATTTAATTATTTTTTATAATTGCAATTTTTTATTTATTTAACGTATTATTATTTTTAAATTAAAATATAAAATAGTTTTTTTTTGCTAAAATAATATAAAGCAAAATAATTTAGCTATATAATAAAATTATTTAAATAATTATAATTTATTTTATATTGTTTTATTTAATTATATATAGCTTTTTTTTATATTTAAATAAAATTATAATTATTTTAAACATAATTTTATTAAAATTATAAATATATTTTTTTTAATTTTTAATTTTATTTATTATTTTTTATATAAAAACAAATTATATATAATATTTAATTAAATTTTTGTTTAATATTTATTAATAATTAATTTTTTAATTAAAATATATTTAAAGCTTTAAAGTTTTTTATATAAAATTTAAAGTTTAATTTTTTTTAATAAGTTTTTAATTTTATAGTTTTATTAATTAATTTGTTATATTTTTAATATAAACATATAAAAAAAAAATTATATATTAAAATTAAAAATATATAATATAATTGTTTTTTTTGTTTTTAATTAATTAAGCTATTAAATATAATATTTTATTTGTAAATTAAAAACCATTTATATAATTAGCAAATATTACGTAAAAAATATTATAAATTTAAGCAGTATATTATATAAATAGCTTAAAAATGCGTTTAAAAGCTTAAAATATAAGCTATATATTGCCTTTTTTATAATAAAAAACCATCGTTATTAATAAAAAAATAAAAGATTTTTTTATATACATATAATTTAAAAAAAAAATAGCTAGCTTAATTAAATGTTTAGCTTAAATAAAAAATTCATTATAGCTTAAATAATATTTTATATAAAACTTTAAAATGTTTAATAAAATTATTATATTTTAACAATTTATTATTATATTTAAACATTTATATTTAAATAATATAATAAACTTTTAAATGTTTAATTAAATTATTTAACGTATTTCCCACTTAAGCTAAACACTTAATTAAGCTGGCCACTTACATGACATGTATAACACCGGTAATTTTATATAAGGTATTACTTTCCCCTCTTTTTAATAACTTGACGAGAAGTGGGTTTATAAACCAATAATTAGTATATTTAAAATCCTTATTTAAAGACAAATTTAATGGTATTTTCTATTATTTTATACCTATTTTATTTAAGCGTGCACTTATAAAACTTTATTTTACAGGGATTATTTTAGCGTATTTTTTATATAGCCTTAAATAAAATAGCTATAAATTTATAAAAAATACCATTGGATTTTTTTTTAAATAAGGATTTCAAATATACTAATTATTAGTTTGTAGACCCATTTCTTGTTAAGTTATTAAAAAGGGGGGTAAGTAATACCCTATATAAAATTACCGGTGCTGTATATATCACGTGGGTGGCCAGCTTAATTAGGTGTTTAGCTTAAGTAAGAGATGCGTTAATAAATTTATTAATTTTATTAAAAATATAAAAAATAATTTTAAAGTTTAAAATAGCTAAGTTTTTTAATATATAAATAGTTTTTAATTTAAAATAAAGTTTTATAATAAAAAAAAGCTATATAAATATTTATTTTAATTATATTAACTTTTTAGCTTATATTTTAAGTTTTTTTTTTATATTTAATTTATAATATTTTTAAAGCTTTTATTATTTTTTAATTTATTATAAATAAACCTTTAAATAATTTAATTTAAAATAAAATTATTAAATATTATTTTAAAAAAAAAGTAATAATATTTTAAAATAATATAAAAGCTAAAATAGCTTTTATATATATAAGCTTTTAATTTATATATTTTAAAATTATTATAAAAATGTTTTTTAAAATAATAACTTTAATTGCTTTTATTTTTTTAAGTTTTATAACTTTTATTATAACGTTACACACGGGTCGATGTTGCACCACGGGTCGATGTCGCACTTTTTACCAACTTCTCACCTTTTAACTTTATTTATACCTTTTTTAACAATAACGCAATGGTTTAAAAATCTAAAGAAGCTAATTTACAGCTAGCCATTTAGGCTAAAAAACATAACCTTACAATCTCCTTTCGAAAGCTTGCTTGTATTTACAACGTTTGCAACCGTACACTAAAGCGAAAAATCAACAGCAGCAAACCTGCCTACGTTGTAAACGTTATAAAGCAAAATTTAACAATGTCAAAAAAGGAAACAATTGCTAAACGTATACTTAAGCTAAATGCGCAAGCGTTTTTGCTCCGGCTTTAATATGTTTAAAAAATAGCCAATATTTTCCAACGCAAACGCAATGCGTCGGAGGTTAAATACAACTAGGCTTTAACCTTTATATAATAACAACTTAACTTTTAAACGCATTATAACCGCTGAATTAATTACTAACAAACCTTTAACAAAGATTTTAAAAGTTATTATAAATAGTTTAAGCTTATAAAGCTTACAATTAAAAAATACAGCATATAAATAAAAAATATTTATAATTTTAATGAGATAAGGTTTTTAATAAGCAAAATAACTACTAAAATAGTAGTTACAAGCTTTAAAAAACGTGGGCAACTTAAACAAGCTAAGCCTAAAGGCAAAAAATGGGTTATTATAAACCAGGCTATTAATTTTTAAGGTTAAGCAGTGCTGCCGTATATTATTTTTGCTGGCAAGGTTTACCTTGCGTTTTAATATTGCAACGCTGCATTGCTATACAATTAAGTTGTAAATCTTTTAAATAATGGCTAAACCAATAATAAAATAAGCGTTAAATAGGCAAAACACTTTAATAAACATATTTAAAGCTATACAAAAAGTGTTTATTGTTTATTAATCTTTAATAATTATAAAAGCTACTATTTAATAAAATTTAAAAAATATTGCCGGTTTAATAACATTATTACACTTTATATGCCTGCTTATTTATTGCATAAACTTTAGCTTTTTAATTTAATTCCTTTTAATATATTAAAACAAAAATATAATTAATATATTAAAGGTTTAATGCGGCGTTATTAAATTTACATTAAAAAGCAAGACTTTTTTGCTAGCTTTTTATATGCATTTATATTTGTTTTTATTAAAGAAAACATTTAATCAAGTTTTAAAACAGCTAAAATTGTGCTTTTAAATGCAAAAAAGGTTATATTTGCATTAAATATTTAAAAAAAAGCAAAAATATTTAATTTTAACCCCGAACTTTTACCTAAATTTTAAATTTTAAAAATACTTACTACTATTAAAAAAACCAAACAATAATTAACTTTTATTAAAACTAAAGTTTAAAATCATTTTTTAAGCTTTTTAATAAAGATTTTAAATTTTATCGATTTATTTGCAAAGGCTACTTAAGAAATAATATACAAAAATGCCTTTTTGCGCTAAAAAAACAAAAAGCTTTGCAAAATTAACCACATTTTAAATAAGCATTGCAAAATTAAAAATAAGCAACTACAAGGTAAAAAACCTTTTACAGTAAGCAATGCCCAAGTTTTACAAAAGTCCAAAGATAATAAGGTAGTTAAATCGAGTAATAAAGCTAAAAGTAGTCGTTTAGCGAAAAGAGTGCAGTCGGGTCAAAGGCGCTGTAGCATTTGTGAAAAGCCCGGACACAATGCGCAAACTTATCAAGCAGATGTAGAAACTTCTAGTAAAAATGATTCCGATTAATTGAATTGATTTTCACATGTTATGGTTGAGTTATTTGAGTTAGCGCATGAGAGGTACTAAAAAGTGCGACATCGACCCGTGGTGCGACATCGACCCGTGTGTGACGTTATATATATTTTATATTTTAATTTAATATTAATAAAGCTTAATAATTAATTTATATAAATGTTAAGTTTATATAAAAAATAGCCATTTAATTTAGCTTAATAGCTTTAATTATTTTAGCTATTTTAGCTTAGTTATAACTATAGCTTTAAATAATTTTAAAAACCTAGCTATAGCTAAGCTTTTAATTTTCCTATATATATTATTTATTAATATATAATATTACCTTTTAACCTTATGGTTTTTTCTTTATAATAAACTTTATTTATATTTAAAATTATTATAAATTAATTTATAAAAGTTTTTAAATAATTATTTATTAAAATATAATTAATTAATAGCTATTATAAAAGTGTTTAAAGTGATTTATTATAAAATATAACGTAATTATTTAATAAATATAAGCTATAATTAATTTAAAAGCTATTATAATTTATTTAACATAATATATATTATATAAGCTTTAATTAGCTTTATAACATTTATATTTATTTATTAATTTTAATATATATTATTTAATTTTAAAAAAATAACTTAAATAATAAAATTAAATTAATGTTTTTAATAACGTTTTATAACTTTTATTAAAAGCGTTATTTTTAAGTTTAAGTTTTGCTATTTATTTTTTATATTAATTGTTTTTATTTATATATGTTTTAAATGTTTATTTAAAGCTTTATTTAATTAAACTTTAAAACATTTAATAGTTATATTTTTTAATGCATTTTTAATTAAATGTATTTTTTTTAAATAGATAAGTTTAACCTAACGCATCTCCCACTTAAACCGGACACCTAATTGAGCTGGCCACCCGAATTTCCATATAAAAATATACCGAAAAAGCCCGTGCATCTCAACGGATATTAAGGCTATAAACTAATAAATAGTATATTTGGAATCCTTAGTGAAAGAAAAATCCAATGGTATTTTTTTTAAATTTACTACTATTTTATTTAATACCTTTTTAAAAAACCACGTTAAAATTTTAGCGTGGTTTTAAGTGCACCTATAAATAAAATAGTAGTAAATTTAAAAAAATATCATTAAATTCGTCTTTAAGTAAGGACTTTAAATATACTAATTATTAGTTTGTAGCCCTAATATCCGTTGAGATGCACGGGCTTTTTCGGTATATTTTTATATGGGAATTCGGGTGGCCAGCTTAATTGGGTGTCCGGTTTAAGTGGGAAATGCGTTATTATATTAATATATTTTAAATATATTATTTTATTTTTTTAGAAAAAAAACATAATAAATAAATTAAATTAATAAATGTTATATTATAGCGTTATATAAACATTAAAATAATATTAATAAAATTTACGTTAATTATTTATTAAACACCGCTTTTATATATTTATATAAATTAAAGCAAAGCTTAATTATTAATAATTGTTTATAATTAATAAATTTTTATATTTTACGATTTTTAACTCGTAATTTATATTTAGTTAATATAAACTTTTAATTAATTAATATATAATTTAAGTTATTACTTTTTTATTATTATTTTTATAAGTAAACGCGTATATTAAATGCCGTATTAACACTTTTACTTAATTTATTTTTTTATTTTTATTTTTATATTTTATTTAATATAAAACGTTTAATTTAATTAAAGGATTTATAAAATTAACAATTATATTAACGTTTAAAAAAACAATAAATATAATAAATAACGTATTTTTTATTTAAATTAAACATTTAATTAAATTAATTATTTACATAATATATATAACACCCGTAATTTTATAAAAAATATTATTTGCTTTTTTTTATATAATTTAATAAAAAATAAGTTTTTAAATTAATAATTAATATATTTGAAATTTTTATTTAAAAAGATTTTTAATGGTATTTTTTTTAAATTTCCTATTATTTTATTTAATATTATTTTAAAAACCACGTTAAAATTTTAGCGTGGTTTTAAATGCATTTATATAATAAAATAATAGCAAATTTATAAAAAATAGCTTTAAACTTTTTTAAATTAAAAATTTTAAATATATTAATTATTACTTTATAATTTTATTTTTTATTAAATTATTATTATTTTTATATATAAACTTTTAAATATAATTAAAAAATAATTAATTTAATTAAATAATTACCTTAAATAAAAAATATATTAGTTTTTAAATTTAAATAAATTAAAACTAGGTTTTTTTTTATATTTATAAAGTAAAATTAAATATAAAAAAATTATTTTATAATTATAAAACTTATTATTAATTTTTAGCGTATTTTTAATGTTATATAATAATAGCTTGTTAATTATTATATTAACAATTTAAAAGGTTAGCAATATTTTTAATTAAAATATCCGGGCTTTTATATATATATATGCTCCCGAGTGGCTTTTAGCCCCGCTAATATATAACATTTAGCAATTTTATTAAAAAATTAGCTAATAAAGCTAATACGCTTTAAAAAAAATATAAAAAAAAACACCTTAAATAAAAACGGCATTATTTAAAACAAAAAAAATAACATATTTTAAATAAATTTAATTATTTTGTTTTATTTTGTTTAATATAATGTTTTAATAAGTTAATACGCTAATGGCAAAATAAAAGTTTAGCGGCTATAAAAAAAAAGCAAAGCTGCTGCACCGCTACAATGAGTTAGCAAACGCTTTCGTACTAAGTTTTTAATATTGCAAAAGCATTAAAGTCATTAACATGCAGTCAATCACGCACCGCTAATGGTAACGTTTGACGGATTTAGTATTGGAATAGCATATCTAATTTATTCACAACTATTTCTAGCCCCAAAGACTATCAACGTAATCGGTACGGAGAGCGACGTACGAACGACTTATGCCTCGCTTATATGCGCATCAGGCAATATCGAGCCGAATTGTGCTTCTAGTTCCGCGAAGAAGTCGTCCATTACCGTGTCCTCAGAAGTATTGGTTTTGTAAGGTACGGTTTGGGTATCTTGCACAGACATCGCTTCTTCCCCTTCTTCTTCAACTTCTTCCTCCTCCTCTTTCTCTTCTTGCCCTTCATCGTCGTCATCGGTATAGCTACCGTTGCTATCAGGGTCCGAATCGCTATATTCGGATGATTCAGACCAGCAATATTCACTGAAATAGCAGTCTCTGTCATTGTGATTTATCTCAAGCCAACGGACACCACCCGATATGTCACAGCAACAGAGAAGCTTTTGACTGGCCACTGGATCGATCATCTCCCGGCATGGATCGAAAAGTTCAGGCCATTCTCGATCATCCCAATACGGACACAAATGTTCCCGGCCTTCCCAAAGCGATTCAAAGACTTGCCGAGTATAGTGCGCGGTATACCTGGCCATGCGCGGACGAGCCTGCCTGAATTCCCATATATTATATCCGCAGGCATGCAGAACAGTATCCCAAATGTCGCCCTTGTAAGAACCGAGGTCTCTATCGAAATCCGAACAGAATCTTTTAGCATATGCTGTTTCAGAAACTGTCACCTCATCTACGTCGGCAGCGTAAACGTCTGCGCCATGTCTTACTGCGTATATTAATCCATCAAGCCAGTTTTCCCTTTTTGGATACCCTGGCGCTGAGCGGAAAAAATAATGTAAACACGTTGATCCGTGAAAGTCTTTTTGGTTGATAGGGGATCCTCTACCCAGTAGAAATTTGATCCTTTTGACGGGATCGAAAACAAATTCCTTGTTTTTTAGTCTCAGGGGGCTGAACGTATTTAGTAGGGCTGTACCCCCACACGATCTGTCATACTGGAAACTCCAAAATGTGCACTCAAACTAAAAATGTCGCATAGTATAGTGAAATCCTGAAAGGCTATCAGCGCTTTAATTTAATCTTAATCACAACACCGTACACATCCATCACTTACGTTCGGGTCTCCATATTCCTCAGCCTTGAAGCTTGTAAAACTCACCCGCCCCGGTATTTCAATGGTAGGATCTGCGCCTCCTGTTAAAAGAATGCGGATTATTCCCGTCTTTGGGTGGGTGAAATGCCACGGTGCTATCCTATCAATCGCATTTGAGTGAGTGAGATGCAACGGTGTTATCCTAGAACTCGCTTATATTAGCCGAGGCACTCAGTGCGGATAGTTCTGGAGTGTTGAACTAACACATAACCTTCATCATCGTAACAAACTTCATCCACATCCAAACCGCTTTCTACGAGAAATCGACACATCACCTCGTTGTTTAGCGAGTGCTTTATTCATGTGAGTAAAGATCATAATTATGATTATTTGTGTCAAAGCGCTACGTACATGTAATAGCGACCAACCGTTTTCGTCGTGGTCTCTGATATTAGCCTGTCCGCTGGCAAACAGCTTCATAAGGTCTTGGACAGATCCTGTCTGGGCGACCTGAAACACTAAAGAATGCCTCGATATGATGTTCATGACCGAAAGCCTGGGTATACTTGAGGAGCTTCCGTCAGGTAGTGGGTATTGATTCACTTCGAAAAGGAGTGCTGAGGTTGACTCCCCCTGTTTAAAAATAATCCGTATACTGGTAACCATTTCGTTGTTTTCTGGAAAATCCTGCGCTTGACGTCGTTTCGACTTTTTGGTCATTACGTCTAGAGTGCTAGAGCCGATGATTCTCCTTTGTTGCAAGACTTTTGATCCTCGCAATAAATAATTCGGGATTCGAGACGTGCCTGTTTATAATTAGCTGTCATCAGCCTGATGATCTGGTTTTGAAAATTACCATTCATATTTATTATGACAGTGGCAGCTGAAGATAACAGATTCTTCGCTAGGCTTATCTCGCTACCCAAATTGTGGCGAGTGCAATATGTGCTCACTAGATTGTTTTGAGCAAGGCTGAGAAGGGAATTTGCATCTTCTCTTAGCTGCATGACAGTTTTGTCGTTGACTACGCATTCGTTACCAGCGACAAAACGTATCAGACCGCGCAGTCTTTCTTCCATCGGCAGATGAATCTGGGGGATCCCTAAATCCTGTTCTCCTCCAGCTAGGGTAATCGTTGTTTTGGGCGCTTTAGACGAGACAGAAAACACATCTTGAGTTGTAGAGGCGATTTGCAAACTCGACTCGACAATTGTGGACAAAGGGCTTCGTCTTGAGATAGTCATTGCTGTCGAAGGGTCTACTACTTCAGTGCTCCGCGGGGAGTGTAAGTTTGTAAGAAGCCATGGCGGGTTAGTGCCTTCATCATAATCTAGCCTTGGGGTCCTTAGGTCGAGCTCTTCTAAAGGGATTTCATCTAATTGCATAAATTCAGCCCAAGGGTTAGTCTCCAGACGGGTACAAGGGATTTGTGGTAATATCTGGGTTGGTGTAGCAGATGGTCCTTTCGATGACGCTGAGGCGGGTTGGCTGTGCCCAATCGTGTCAACGATTATCTCAGATACACCTGATAAATATAAGCAACAATGCCAAGAAGAAGAGTTTCGATTTAAGAGGTAAAGGGATTGACTGCTGCGCGAGCTCACCTAGAAAGAGATTCGGTGCCCCAGAAATCATATCTCCCGGTCGTGCGGTGCTTCTTATCCTGCTGACATCCAATGGAGCGACCGGAATGGATTCTTGATATTGTGTCTTATTCTTTTGAACACCCCATTCCTTGAGCTTGTTGAAAAGTTGACGGCGACTATAACCACTATTAGCGACGAAGGTACGAATTGAGGAGAGAAAATACCCAGTATGAAACTCGAACTTCGATCTCAGAGTTTCTATGACATCTTTGGCCTATTTATCTTCTTCAGTATAGAGCTGAATAATTAATTGTTTCTTTCTCTCCCAGTCTGCGGTTGTGTGATGATTGCGACGCTGTTTCACGACGCGATTGTTTGGTTGCACCGAGTGGTTGGACAAGTTAGTAGCGAGATCACCTGGCCTTGCGGCGAGAGGCCGAAAAGTAGCCATGTTCTTTTCTGCTTGGTCCTTCTGCTTGGTTCGATAAAGACATGTGAGGTGTCGGGAAGTCAGAGATGAAATTGAGCAGCTGGGACATTATAAGGGCCACGTACAAGTGGGGGCGTAAGAGTAAACAGTGATCAGTGCATTAGATTGATGTAAACCAATCAGAAAAAGTGCAATAGGAAAGACGAATCATCTTTGCAGTATGATGCTACTCCTGGTTCCCGGCCAAACTGCGCCTATCATAACCAGGTTAAGGAAGAGGCTGAGTATCGACTTGCATGTTGTCCGTAGCCAATCAAAGCTACAGGAAGAGTGCGTTAAAAGTGAGATAATAACCAGTCAGAGCTACGAAAAGAGTGCATTAGAAGTGCAGTACGTTCCATGCGAGTGCAACACCACTACAGCACCTAATTCATCCAATCATAACGCGAGTACGGAGTGCACAATGATTCCTTGCTCCTGCTTGGCTATTGCAATATCATCCGCAAATCATAGCTGGAAAAGTTTTCCACAAAGGGAGTTATCACCTGACGTAGCGAATCAGACGGTGTGTGAAGAATACTGCACTCGTCAATTAGTTAAATCTCGGTGACATGTTGACCTCGGTTTGCCTTCATGAGCCGAAAGGCTTCAAAGGTGCAATGGAGCTCATCTATAAGTATCCTTCTCAATTCTATATTTTCGGGATACTCTATTGTCAAGCTCGAAAGACAAACAAACCTCGAAATCCCAGACCATTAGTCAACACAGCCTTATTTGTCGAATTTCAAGTCCGCAGTCCAAAGCAACCGCGAATCCATCATCTTGTTGCGCGTTGTCAGCCTACATTGCCACCTCTCTATCTTGTGATATTATACAGTTTCATCTTCATTGTCTACTGAACACCATGGGACTTGAGTACAAGACTGGCAATGACAGTGCCGGATCCAAGCCTACAACGTAAGCTATTTCCTCCCGTCTATAACTAAACCGGTGTACTAATAACCCACAGTAGTGATTCCTTGATGGATCATGACTTGCTCGGGATCGGAGCTTGGACGTGCGATCAAAACCCGAAGCCCAAGACTCCAAAAAAGAAAGGCAAAAAGAAAACCGACACCACTTCTGACGATACTTACGAGGGGAAAACTTCTAATGGAGGTAAAGGCTCTGTGTCTTAATAAAGGTAACGCGTAGGGGCGGGGGATTTGGTGCCCGCCTCGGACGTGTCAGCGGATGGTTTGCTGTCGAGATCCCATCCTGTTTCGGTGGCGAGTTCCATGGGGGGCGACTCACAAGCGATACCTCCCATCCGCGAGCGTGAGGACGAGCACAGGAGGCCTAAGAATGGTGAGGGGTGGACCTCAATTATATTACCCGTGGATTCAGAAGTAGAGGCGTTGCTGTGATTGTGGTTCCGGCGATCAAAGATAGTCACTTGCTTAGTGTACTAGTAGACGCGTAATAATGCCTTAAGGAAAGAAAGGCTTCTTTTTCTGCGCCCTCTCCCTCCCACCCCCAGCGCCACATGTCCAGGCCACGCTTCTGTGCCACCATTATTCAGCTTCTCAAGGCACAATTTAATTTCACAGGCCACACTTCACTAGCCTCAAGAGCAACGTTTCGAAATGCCAGGAGCTGATCTAAAAGCTACCTAAATAAAATGAAGAGCCTTGGGATCTGTAAATGTCACACTTGAGTGGATCCGGGAGCGGGACGACTTAACCCCGTTGAATCCGCTATATAAAGAGAACATCTCACGCATGTATCATAGGTTAGAACTTAGACCAATAGAGCTTCACATTCTATGCGCGCAGGTGGGCTTGGGCCCACCTAAGTGCGAGAGTAAAGGTAGGATCCAGCTAGCCAACCAAAACGGGAAAACCTCTAACTAAGCGGCTAAACTTCGGAAAAAGAAATTGTTGCCCAGTTCCATCGACTACTTTCGGCGTCGCATCCGTGTTTAAAGTAACGCCTCGCTTCAGTGCACTTCTCTCTTTCTCTTAAAACTCGTTTACCCCAAAGTCTGTTATATTTATAGCAACTAGTCATTATCAAAGTCTCTGCTTTAAAGTAGACTAATTACTCACCTACAACTATCGCCCTTACGTCGTCTTCAATGCCGCCTAAAAAATCTCATCAGTCAAAGTCGCCTTATGCGCGCATAAATACTAGCCATTTGGCCCCCGTTGCCGCCTGGATTAAGAGTCTCCTATGCTAAGACTGCTCAGCCTCGGAAAGAACCAAAGCTGTGTAGTAGATTCCGAAGATTCATTCTTGCGGTGCCCGCTAATAAGGGTGACTCTGTACTTGTGGTATTAGGAACTTGTTCAATGCATGCTCAGCCTCTGAGAAAGATTGGTGTGTGTAGTATTGATTGGAGGAAAGAGCATATAACGGTTTTTGTAGAAAGATATGAGGGACCGTGCGAAATATTGCCCCTCACGGTGACGGCCAACCCCCAGCGTCCCATCTTCCTTACTAGAGTACAACCACATACTACCCACATTGTTCTATCCTTAGTACACCCTCAGTCATAAGGTATAGTGACATTGCATACCTAAGGTACATATGTAGGTTTAGGTAGGTAGGTATTTCCGGCAGTCTGTTGACTTAGTTGCTGTATCCCCCATCAGCGATACGACATCCTTCCCGGCCATGAAGCTAGGTTCTCACCCCTGTTTAACCAGTGCTCAGGTTACACAGCAATACCCATCAGTTTTCAATTCACGTCTTGGCCCCGCTGTAGAGAAGTGCGACTCGATTCCTACATCGCTTTACTGTGCCTTGATAGCAAAAATAGCGTGCCATCGTGCGTTCCATTGGTGGCTGCCCCTCAAACTTAGGCGTTCTGATCTTCGGAGTTCGCTTGGGATTCTGCCTTGTTTGTCTACTTTAAGAGCTCTTCCGCAATGCTATTAACAACTTCTTGTCGCGCAATCCTTCTCTCTCTCTCTCTCTCTAGTCATTATAAGATTCCAGGACAATTACTTGACGACAAATTCAAATGGGCATAAGAACGTTATTTGGTTTCAAGAGGGCTGTTCGCACAACGGGATGGAGGAGATCAGCCAAGGTCAACTCCGTGGTGTTGCTTATCTTCTCAGTCGCACTGACGGGACTATTGATTGCTTCTCTAGCAAGTGGCTAATTAAATCCAATTTTCTTTTATGCTGCTGAATGCAACAGCGGCGGGATAGCTGCCATCAACCTTGCGCTGCATCTATTGATCAATATCGCATCAACCTTAGTGGTGAGTTCCTAACCTATGGCAACTCTTGACCGTCAATTGACTAATTGTGTATTTTAGTATGACGTCGACTCGGTTAATTTTATCCTGTTTTCAAGTAAGCTTTACTGACAGATAGTCTGTCTCTAGGCTCGCGTCAAGCAATTTCTTCATGCAGGTTCTAAACGCACCGACAAGACAAGAGATCGATGACGCTCACTCCAAGACTTCTTGGTTAGGAATTGGCGTGGCTTCAGTCCGCAACATTTTCCACGTGTCATCATTTAAAACTTGGTGTTGGGTCTCCCTCCTCCTGAGCTCTATCCCCATTCATCTGCTGTTCAATTCCACGATTTTTGAGATGGACAATAGAGGCTCTGATTACCACCTGACCATCGCGACCGAGAAATTCGTATACGGTGGTGATTTCTATCCACCGGGTGCCAGCTTAACCATACCAGGATTTGTGGCATCAGATGATATCGGTGGCGCCAATGGTCAGGGGGAGTTGGTATCTGGATACGGCCGACAAATCAATCGATCCGATTATCAAAATCCTTTATCGCCAGTACTTGCAAATATCTCTACTGTTTCTAAGATGGCAGCTGGGTGGGAACGCCTCGACATCAGCCAAGTAAGACGCAAATCTCTTATAGTACACATTAACGGCGAGGCCGCCTACCCTATTAAAAACTATTAAACCGAATTAATGGAAAATGCTAACTCCACTACTTACAGTGTATGACCGAATATGTGCAATGCAGTGGCCTCATAAATCACCGGAACGTTGTGCTTATAGTTGAAAAGCCAGATGGCTGGGCTTGGAATGATATATGGCATCTCAGCAAGATTAAGACTGACCTCTGGCAACAGATCATTCCTGCAGACAAGCCAAATCATCTGTTTTTCGATGCCCAGTGCTATATGGCGGCAAATTTGGACATCAACTATGGCCAGACAATTAACTGCTACAATGATTGCTCAGAGGTACTGAGAGCGCCCTCCCAAGGATCTAAACTTTGGAACTACACCTTTTCCTCACAAGATACATTTCCGATTGCGATGGGTTCAGAGCCCTATAAAACCCATTCAGGCATAAGTTTGACAGATCCAATACAATACCAGATATCAGACCTTCGATATGATCTGAACATCAGCTACTGTCTTGCAGAACCCTTTACGTACCACTGTCGTATGCATACACTTATATTGGTCACTTGCATAACGCTGACGTTTAGTAGAACTTGCCGTTTCTCCAGCTCTACTTCTAGGTGTCACACTTTGCTTGATAACCAAGACCACCGTCGCGATTATTGTCACGAAAGTGCTTAAACACCCCAAACACAAGCCCCTCGTCACTCTGGGAGATGCTATAGAATCTTTCATTGAGCAGCCTGACCCTATTACAGCAGGACTCTGCTCAATTGATCAAACAGATATCCGCAGCTCTACGAAAAGGAAACCTGTCTACCTGCTCCCCCATTCACGGAAATGGAAAATGTCAATGCAGCTGTGGGCTGCAACTATGCCTAAGTCTGTGTGGGTGTTGAGCTATACACTATTTGCTGTGGGGATTATTCTTTGTGCGGTCTTGTTCAATGATGCTTGGTCGGCCGACCAGAGGTAAGTTTTTGAACAGAAGAGCGAAATGTGAATTGTATATTAACAGCAAGTCAGGTTTACGTCATTTCTCGGAAGCCAATCGTACATACCGCTCTCTTTAACTCTTAATAGCGGGCTTCTGCTAGCTAACAGCCCTCAACTTCTTTTATCTTGCTGTTATCTTGCTGTAAGTTAGATATTCTGCCCTGCCTCTGTCAGCACCCAGTGCCGAATCCAATGGGGGCGTAAGCCATCATGGTAGCACAAAAACAATATACTTCCCTTGAGCCTTTATATTCTCTAGTCCACATTGCTAATGAGGAAGATAGTACAACAATCTCTTTACACGGCTCCAAATGGGAAGGGAATGGACACAATTTGGTGAAGGGTACCATCCCTTGCGAGTGACGGAGCCTAAAGTGAGTTGAGTTGAATGACGCATGTAATTATGATGCTAGGGCGTAGAGCTAATTAGGAAAAAACCAGGGTGAACAGTACTCAACATATCGCCTTCTGCTTCCATATAAATATAGTATACCACTTATAGCAGCGAGTGCTTTCCTGCATTGGTTGGTGTCTAACACCATTTACGTTTTTGTCTCAACGGGAGGTCAGTGTGCTTTTTAGGCAGTTTTGTAGACAAAGTAACTAATTTGCAAAAGGGTACTTTGGCACTGATTTTTTTTCCTCAGTCCCTTTTGATAGGGACACCACCCTGCCTGCTAACACAAGTGTGGCCGTGGGATACTCCTCAACATCTTTGCTTGTATTGATAATTGTGTGGAGCATTATGGTTCTCATACCGCTTTACCTAGCTTCTAAGATGTGGCCCTCCAAAATCACCCAACCAGGAAGTAACTCGCTAGCAATATCAGCAGCGTGCCATTCATCGACAATTCCTCGACCACCTAGAACGTTAGCTATAGCAGATGATACTATTCCCGAATCCTATGCCCCTGTGTCGTTACGCAGCTCAGTTGACCTGGGAATCGATTCAAGCCACCAACTTAGTCCAGCCGAGAATAGAGCTGGCATACTCGACGAGATACGATATTGGTTTTCAGAGACACGAGCACCGGGGAAAGTCGACTATGGTGCAGAGGAGCAGGGCGATGATGACCAGTGTAGCCCATTGAGAAGACTAGCCCGAAGCAAGGTTCGCTGGGGAGTGATAGAGATGCCTGCTGAATGGTATAGTGAGTATGATGATATTGACGGGGTTGTGGAACACCTGGGGTTCGGTGCTGAGGAAGACGAGCCAAGTGACCCGATACCTGGGCACATGTATGCTTAACGTGGTGATAAGCACGACAAGGAAACCACAATACTTCAACTGAATAGAAACATCGAACAGGGAGCTGTAGAATAGGAACCTACCTGGGTACCTACGTTTGTGTTGGGTGGGGTGCAGTTGTCTGATGTGTATCATGTATAAACATACAACTTGATATCACCTGAAGTGACAGTAACGGCGAGCTTCGAGGAAGATGTTGTGATATACACGTAATTCGTGTTATTTATCATTCACTAAGTCATTCAAAAACTACTGTGACTTCTAGTGCTAAAGCTCTAATTAACATCTAAATATATATTCGTTAAAGCTAAATATTTAAAATCATAGGAAGAGAGAGCAGCCATGTTTGTCACATTCCGTAAGGCCCCAACAATAGGTCAACAAAACACTCTTACTCCTGCTTCTAGACAACTGCTAGAATGGTTCTCGATCTAGGTACTCAATCTACCCGCAGGCTATAATCAAAGCTTCTAATTGACAGCTACCCAAACAGCAAGTGTAAAGAACGAGGTAATTAACTATTGCGCGTCTACATCTGGAATTATCCATCTTAAACACTGGGTCTCCCAGATCAAACTAGGTAAGGCGATGATACATCACGGATACTTCCCCCCTTCTCGTGAATCTCCTTGTGAAATTTCTGCCAAAAAATAGAAAATGTTGGTCGGCAGATCATTGATAGCACCAGATCTTTGGACATGGGCTCATCTGGGCAATATGCGTCATTGGAATGGGCTAGGTAAGCTCCGGCTTCGTAAAGACAGTATCTGCATAGAGCCTCGACATGCCATGGGGACAGTGGTTTCTGGTCCTGACGTGCAACTATAACGCTCCCTACCCTGTTTTGCCACTTCATGGGGGCCGAACCCCAACCTGGGATGCCATGCGCGATGTCTGATTTGGCTTCGGGGTCGCAGCATAGATGTAAATATGTGGCGTTCATGTTTTCGTACATTTTGGAGTCATCTGCATTCGCCCAACTGTGAGCCGGGGTGGAAGATTTTGTGAAAATTGGAAGCCCGATGCGCTCTGCAATGTCCGAAGTGTCGTGGTCGGTGAAGATGGGATCCCATGGGGTCAGCTTGACTTCCTCGAAAGGCGGCTTCTTCAGAACCTCTTGATCGCCCCGGCAGTTGATCCTGACACCTAGAATTCCGTGGCTCGAATCATATGTGATGAAGTAGTCGGTAATATGTCGAAAATCCTCCAAGTCAATGTCTCGATAGTCTTTCAGTTGTTCTAGATTTGGCCCGGCCATTCCGAATGCAATGACGGGGCCGCTACAAAATTCATAATTAGTGACTGCCAAATAAAGGTGGATTAGAAGTTTCGAAATAGTAACTCTAGGGTATAATACTATTCAATGTCCATAGGGAGCCTCCATGCAGCCCTAAGGTGAGGATCGATATAAAAAGGTTGCTCACCGCCAATCGCGACGGGACCCTCCGGTGCCAGTGATGGTTGCGATACTTCTGTTGGGCGCCGATCCGTCCCGAAGAAGGTCGTCTTGCTTGGCAACAAAGATCACGTTGCACAGGGGCCTTCCCAGCACGAAATTGTACTCGAGAGGAGTGGTGGTTCCCTCGGTGTCATTGAAGAATGGCTTAGCACTTCGATACTGCAAGTCCTCAGAGGCCCGCTCACACTCAATCCAGATGAGCTCGGGCCGCTTCTGGTCGACTGGAAATATGATGGCTCGTATGTGGTTCTCTGTTGGTCTGTTCGTCATATCAAACCGGGAAAGACTGGCACAGAGAAGTTTGTGGGTAACATGGTCATCTCGCTGGCATGTTCTGGAACAGTATGATACATCTTCGCATCGACTACACTGCAGGTCGGCTGGCCTGCTACAGACGAGGCAGGCGTCTGATGATGGAGAGCTGTTCATGGCGAAGTTCAGATGTGAATCTGCATGGTAAGCTGGGAGTATTGGGAAGGGAGTATGCAATAGAAAAGGGTATAACGACACGTCTAAACCAAGGGAATTGGGCGGGTGTGGAGGTCAGAGAGTGTAGAAAGCGGCAGGAATGTAGGTACACGAAGAAGGTGAGAGTTATAGGACAAACTAAGAGTAAGAAGGTATAGCCAGTCTAACTGAGAGGGTCAATTAGAACCGCACAAGGCAGGTACAGGGACACCTGGACGGGTACATAGGTACAAGTACATATTCATAAAAATAGGGAAATCAAGGTAGGTATATATGTTAACACACATGTGAATATCAGGTGGGTAACCCAGCGGATGGACGAGGTACCTTGTAAATACCGCGGAGACAGCAGAAGGTGCCTTACAAAACAGTTATTTAAACAAGTGCTAATTAAGGAAGTAGCTATGTCTAATCCAATATCCCGTATGACTACTCTCCATTGTTCAGGTCTCATGGCATTATATAATTGCCCTAACCACTCACAGAAACAATTCAAGGCACACTCGTAGCAATGTAATCTCAATCTTATCAAAAAATACCAAGATAGATTTGGATCTTGACCTCTTCCAGATGGCCAGTTTGGACGGCAGAGCGTTGGGATAGATCACTGTCCCGTGACGAGCGACTTACCCGCAACACTGCGAGATCATTATAGAAATCGGAAAAATTAAAAAGTAATCCAAGTAAGCCGCTGTGTGTCTTGATTCCTACAGAACGATTTGATTGTAGTTTATTAGTTGCATACGGTGTTTCAACTTTGTATGCATCGATCATAATGTTTATCTTCCTTAATATTCCCATCAAACTCTTGGGGGGCGGGGGTACTATTTATTGCATGACGGACTAACGACGCCAGATATTTGAGGTTTTATCAATCGTATCTCATCTCCTCAAGTCGCCACAGTCTGCACTAACGCTGAACGGCTGCATACACCGATACCCGGTGTTTAGACATCTCAATAAGATGGAGTTGATATCACTACAACATGCAATCTAAAGCTTTGTCTCGGGTATCAAGCTCGGTACGGCCCGCGCTTAGAGACCCACGGCTCCACTGAACAAGGTTGGTTCATTATCTAAGGTACTCCAAGTACCGATACAAGGTTCAGACGAGATTTGGTAATAGGTTCTTATATGTAAGTTAGAACCTGTTCTATTGCATGGGTGCTGCAATGATGAATCATTCCCCTGGATGGTCAAGTGGTAATACACTTACATCTGAGGGATCATCTGCTTTTTTCTCTCTCTCAGTTCTTGAGTTCAATCCTTAGCGTTTGCATCAACTTTTACTTTTTCGAATTCCTTCCAGTCTTAACTTGAAAACTCCCAGCAATCTGTTTTACTTTTTTCGGCTCTTGAATTTTTATATTTATGTACACTAGGTACTGGAGTATCTTGTAACCAGGCGTGCTGCAGCCTGTATACGCGCTGCTCGAGCCAAGTGAGGCTCGAACACCTCACCCACACATGCACTGCACTAAGGTAGAAACTTCCGCCCGCTCCGGCCATCGCTACTATTCACAACTATTTACGACTATTATGTCATTCGCGATGCTCACTTTTGGCATTCATCCTGAGAGTTGCCGTCTTGCGCTTGATGTGGTATACCCCTACTCGCTTATGTGTGTGCACATTTGTTGTTACCTACATCGGCCACTTTCCATCTTAGAATCATTCAACATTTGTACTCGACAGAATGTCTCCGACATCCTTGCCTGGAGGCTTCAGTCTACGACGAGTAGTGCGGTAACGATGATATGGCGCCAGCTTGAAGCCACCTATCCGGTAGATATATTGCCGCCAATTGGAGCTTCTGACCTCTTTCCGCTAACTGTATCTTACCTGAACAATCGAACTACCCCTGAAGTACCCTAGATAGGCCCTGTATAGGGGAACTATTCTGCTGTACTCTTGCAGTTATGATTTGCATCATTTTGGATGTTAGTTATAACTAGTTCTAAGCTAGGGACACATTCTATTTTGACCTTCCTGAGGCGCACTGTCTGCCGTAAACGAGCACCGCAGACTACCACAACAACAGCAGATGTTGGGAGCGACCGTCACTGTTCATGTAACGTCTTATTGCTATATGGAAAACCACGTAGCCACCATTTTCTTTCTTTTTTTTTTTTTCTTGAACAAACTAACGTACTGGCCCCTGTGTTTTTGTCTTTTCCCGTTCATCAGTAGGATCTGCAATGGATCTTGCATTTAACCAGACAACAACACAATCCATCAATCTCGTCACCCTAAGTCAATTCTGCCTTGCTACTCTCACATTCCAGGTACAGCCTATATTTCTCGATCAATACATGTCGTGCTGGGTGGTATATAGAACCCCCTCACCCCCCTCCCCTTTCCGCCCTTCTCTCCTTCCCGCATTCGCCTCCTTCCTCCTCTTCCTTATCTGAACATTATCTAGCAAGAGCAACCCCCAACACCTTCCCAGAAGCTCCCATTCTTCGGGTATACCTCGCTACCATTCCCCCTAGAGCAAGGGGAATAAGCATTAAGATTGCCGGCCACCCTGCTAGAAGTCAGACATCCCTCGGTGGTCTAGGGGTTTATGATTCATCATTGCAGCACCCATGCTGCACCGATAAGGTCGGGGGTTCGAATCCCTCCCAAATGGGGGTTTTGTCGCTTCCTCCTGTGTCCACTCGGGAGCCATCCTAATCTCTGATTGGGAGGCAGACGTAGTAGCTGACAGAGGGCAGTTTGCGAACTGTTTTTTGCTTCTAAATTTTCTTTTTTCACTTTCCCCCTTACACGTTCTGCTTGATCGCTGCTACACGAGATCTCATGACTCTTGAGGAATTCACAATGTGATATGACTTCAAACTGATCATACTTTGTGCAAATCCTCGTACGAGTATAGATATGGACGGAATACGCTAGAAGGACAAGAGGTATCCGTGGCCAACACCAGGTCCTTCATGGACTATAATAACTGGAGGAGAAGTGTTTGTAGAAAGGTCGCCGATTATCTTGTAAAAAGTAAAGCATGGCTGATCGATTGATGGGATAAGAAAAGGCACTCGTCCTTCTTCGAATCGCGGACCCGTCATAGCTTAGATTGAGTATGGAGTGAAGCGAAGTAAATCAAAAGGGGGTTCGAAAGATGCAGTGGCGGTGCTGGGCGAGTGATCGGCAGAGGCACGTGTGGTATTGAATAAAAGGCGTACCTTGCAGTCGTGCCGTCACCGTCACCGCCCCCACTCCCTTACTTACCTCGGAGGCCTGCTCTAGTCTTTTGTAGGGCCCGCAAGTGATTTGACACTGCGTAAATGCAACTACACCACCACCAACAACAACAATAGCAATCGTGCCCGTGAAATCCCGTGGTTATCTTGTGGATTTACCCATTGACTAGAGTTACCTGGAGCGCAGTCCTGTGTTACCATGATAAGCCCTAATGCAAAGCAAAGGCGCAGATCCCATACTAACCAGCATAAAACCATTTAAATAGCTACTCTTTTAAAAGACCGTATTATATGCCGCGCAACAACAAAAGCCTTGTCAACCTCAACAAGTCTAATGTATTTAATTCCACCAGGGCCTTTGCGCGAAGGCTAGTCGACGGTCCGTATGTGGTAGGTTTGGCAGGGCCTTTGTAAGTGGGTTGGCTGGTCGAAGGTCGAAGGTTTGCGCGGGGGCTAGGAAAACCTTGTTGCCCTCGACAAGTCGTATGAGGTAGGTTTGGTAGGCCTTCGCAAGTAGGTTAGTCGAAGGTTCATACTGGTAGTAGGGCTGTTGGGGGTAGTGGGGCTATTGGGTGGCCTTTGCGAGTGGGCTGGTCGAAGGTCGAAGGCTTGGATGGGTGGTAGGCTGTCAAGGGGGTAAGGGGTAGGGCTGTTGTGGGTGGTAGGGCTGTCAGTTGGGATGGGGTGGGGTTGTTGGATATAATTGCCCGTTAGGCGTACTTTTCTCATCTCAAGGGCGTATATCGCGACCAATAGGTTTACGGGGCCGCACTGCCTCGCAACTAGACAGCTGAAATAGCATATTGCGCCCGATATTAAACTCCGTACGTTAAGTGTTTTGTTAAGGCGAAACGGGTAGTTAGTTAAATAAGGCTTTCGCGAGTGGGCTAGTCGAAAGGCGGTTTTGCCAAGCCAACTAAGCGTATATCGCGACCAATAGGTTTGGAACCAGCGTATTACGCCCGAAATTAAACTGTTTGGCTAGGTGAAACAAGTCGCGAGTAGCCAACTAAGGCCTCGGGTGGATTTAGCTCGACTGGTCAACCGTACGCAAACATACGGGGTTTATATATTAATTTTTAATAAATATATTGTTTAAATTATATAAATAATCTATTATTAATATATAAAAATAAATGCTGGCACTTATAAACAACATTGATAACACCTTTAAATGGTTTAAATAATAATAATATAGGTTTAGTTTGTCGCTTTTTGCGACGGTTTTATTACCTCGCTTTTCATTTGTTTGTTAATCGGCGGCAGAAACATGTAAATGCGTGCGCCCAGCTGGACTAGATCCTGGTTTGTTACATCAAGGACTGGTCACTTATTTATATTTTGGTCCCCGCAGAATATACAGAAGTAAACCTTTTAGCCACTAAATTAGCGGCTGATTTTCAATGCCGCTTGTTGTTGCTCTCCATTAGTCTCTTGCCTCTGGTTAGTGGAAGGAACCAAAGCCATGATAGCTGATAGAAATGTCCTATTCACAGAGACAGCAGACCGAACAATGGAAGCAGCTGTTGGAGAAGAGCCACGCCGAGTTCCGGGCCTCAAACCTCAGTCAATTCAAACTCGTGGAGTTCGCACAATTCACCCAATATTTACAGGATCTCAATCACCGATATGAGAGACAGGGTTGGAGCCGGTTTATTAATCGCTTTCACAGCCGCCTAGAGCATATCCGTTCGTTCGAGAGGGCTGTCGCAGCCATGTCCCAAGTCAACGATACTTCTTCCTTCCTGTGGGGTGGGATACAAATCCTCCTAGAGGTGTGTTACTTGTTTTCGTCACTGTACAACTAATTAATGTTGATCTGTACACCAAGGGGGCAATTAGGCACGCAAGTTTAACTGAGGAGATCTTTAATCTACTCACCGATCTCGCTGATTCGCTACCGTATTTTGAGGACACGGTCAAACTGTACCCAGACGAGCCGGCATTGCAGTGGCCACTGCGAGACATGTTCTCCGAATTTGCTACTTTCTGTCTCAAAATCAGTCAATATTTAACACGCAATCCTGCCCGTGAGTGACCGTGTCCGCATAATGTAGCCCGATGGTATCTTATCATATACTGACCGCTGTAAATGCTTTCTAGGGAATTTCTTGGGCGTTCTCCTTAGCTCCACACCCGAGAAAACCCTAAAACGCACTCAGGTGTTAATTACCAAGCATCGGGATCAATTTGACCGCGAGTTTACACTACTGCATCGACGTGACGTCCGTCGCGCTGCGTTGATGGTCCCCGGGTCTCAAAAAGACTCCGGCCACAACGCGACCATGGATGCTTCGCAACCCGACTCTCCAGATAGTATAGCTTTAAGTGTGAGGTTCCCTGTCGAGACCGGTCGGCCAATGAGGAATTTCGCGTTCCATGGGCGACAAGATGCCATGCAAGAGATCGATGACGTGTTCAGTAAAAGCTTCGTAACCCCCGATGGCCCTCAACGGCCGGATTCGTGCTGCTGCGTGATCCATGGAATCGCTGGAGTCGGAAAAACGCAGACAGCGCTAGCGTATACTTATGCTTTTGGCCATAGATTTCAGGCAATCTTTTGGCTGCAAGCAGAGACAACTGTTAGGCTTACCGAGTCTTTCGGCTTGATCGCACCCAAGCTCAAGCTGCAACGGCTATTAACACCCCAGAGCAGCTACAATAGCTCCAATAGTTCCGAAAGTGATGTTTTTTTGAGCCGAGTAGATCTTGCTCGAGAATGGTTGGAAAGGACAGGTAAGTATGCGGCAGGATATACGTAAAATAAGGCACTGACGAGCGCATCATCTTAGATAAACCATGGCTAATCATATTTGACAATGTTGAATATATTACCCCTATTGATGCATTCATCCCACGGAACTCAACTAGACCAGGCTGCATACTCATAACAACACAGCATCCAGACACCAAGCAACTGAGTAGCGTATTCCATCGGTTATATCTGTCCAGCTTCGATCCTCGCAATGGTGCTGAGCTTCTATATCGGTACCTTAGCAGGGACCCCGAAGATAGCGCCGAGGGCCTTGTAGCTAGTGAGATCTCGCAATTCGTGGGTGGCCTTCCTTTAGCCATCGCCGTAATGGGCGGCTACATTAATTCGTCCGGTATTACTCTCAGCGAGTTCCTAGTACATTTGAAACGCTCTTCAAGGCTATGGAGCCGACACCTAAACAGAAATTATGTCCAAGATTATGACTACACTCTGGGCGCTGTTTTCGACCTCGCCATCAGTGAGTTAGGGGAACAGCCTCTCAAACTTATCTATCTCCTAGCATACTTAAACCCGGATGGAATACCAGAAGAGATGCTTGTAACCAGCCACAAGGACAAGTCGCTAGAGTTTTTGAATGACCCTAGCAAGTAAGCGTTGCCCCAAACAGCTCGCATATGGTTGGAGATTAACCGAAATATAGCTTCATGTTTGTAATTAAAGATTTGAGGATGCGCCAACTGGTGAAACGAGAACGATCTGGATCTAACTCGTTCCATCTTTCTATTCATCGAACTACCCAGCTTTGTATTCTGAATACGATTAGCGAGGATGTGCATCACCGCAAGAGGGTATTTGATCAGGCATTCAATGCGGTGAAGCAGCAACTACCAGAGCCTTCGCGCATCCGTGCCCCTCAGCCCGAAGCCAGTGGTCGATACCAGACATATATCCCCCACATTCTCAGCGTTCATGGCCATTCCGTGTGGCCAGAACCTCCTGTCGATCTCCCCGTTGACTTTGCCAAGACCATTGCAGAATGCGGCACGTTCATGTGGCACAATAGGCAATTCTTAGACGGTGAAAAGGCATTGCTGGCCTCGAAAGACATTCTAAGGTCTCATAACTACGACAGTATGGACCCCTTATACGGTGACATCAACTCTACTCTTGCTTCCATGTATGACCTCATTGGAGTCTCCCGAAGAAAAGAAAGCTCTCAATTACGAGCGAGTGCCTTTGAAATCCGCGCCAAAGAGTGGGCGGCTATCCCTAGCCTATCGCGAACTACCGACGACCACATTAGATTTATCGCATCAAAATCCTCGATGGCAGGGCATTTACTTCACGCTGACGATGCCGCAAAATCTGAAGAATCACTCGCCCTCATGGAGGTGTGTCTTGAGGCGTACAAGCTCTGGGGTACAGAACAGGAGGTCCCCTTTGAGTATGCCAAGTATTACCTCGGCACTGCTGTGGCTCTTGCTCAACTAGGACGCATTCGAGAGGGAATAGAACGCGCGGAGCATTCTTGCCAGCTTATGATTGCCCATTCGGGTCCGTTCGGACACTTGACGTTGATGCATCATTTCACGTTGGGTAATCTTTATTACCTCAGCGGGAACACTGGTCGCGCACTAATTATCAACGAGGAAGTCTTGGACAACAGGCGCAAAGTATCAGGTGAGACCAGTATGGAAACCTTGGAGAGTTACTCTATGACGGGGTATCTATATTTTCGGGCAGGGAGGTTGGCCGACGCAAAGTACGTTACGTGTCTCAATTGAGTCGGAAGTGAAATAATCCTTGCTGACTGGATCGCCTGGTACCTTAGGAGCCACATCGTCAAGTGCCTAGAACTTTCAAGCAAGCACAACTGGTGCGACGAAGGTATTGCCACCGTTCGTCACAGGTTGTCGGAGGTCCTCCATGCCCTAGGAGAGATCGACGAAGCTAAAAGACAACATGATCTGGCTGCAGCGGCTCGGCGGGAATTCCTGCAAAGGTATCCGGAATACTTGAAGTCCGATAGTGAGGACGACCCGAAGGTTTACGATCAGATGATATCATTCTTGGCTGGGAGGGTTAGCCTTCGACATACGAGTGCCTAGTAAAACTCCGCCTTGCTGGCGATGGGGTAATAGGCACCCTTGTAATGCATTATATCAATAATTTCAAGCCAACAATTTGAGTCTCACAAATCTTGGACACAGACATAACGTAATACTCGACCTCAACACTTTTCTATACTCGTGGGAGATCAAGAAAATACAATTTTGATTACTCATCGCGCTTCATCATTACCGTCATGTCTATTCAATATGCCCCTGTCTCTCAGCAAGAGCCTGGTGCGGAGAAAATAGACATCTCCTGGCTACACAGCAAGCCGAGGCGCTTGGCACCCTAATGAACATTGGGCTGGATCGCCATCTGCGCGGCTTTCTTCTGCTCTCTCAATACCAATATCCTCTTTGTTCATAGGGAGTTTGTGAGGCCTTGGAAGCTCGCCAACGAACTACCCACTGGGTTTGGTAAATCCGTTAATCCATTATTTTATTTCACACCGACCGGCCAAGGATGCTAACTCCTCGCTAACTATCTAGCAAGCCTCCGTCAAAACGTACCAACTACCAGGAATCTCACACTTTGGGGTAGGTAAAGACACTTGTTGTTGCACGAAGGTCCTAAAACCTTCGTGGGTAACTATCTAACTATATACAAATGTCTCTTTGTACTCTGTGACACCAACAGAGATACTTTCCAGCAGCGACTTCGACATCCTGAACCGAACAGTCCAGGATGCGGTGTGGGGCCATATCGATATAGAGCCTCGAAACGGCTTTGTTGCCATCGATGGGGACCACACAATAGCACAGGAGCTGCCACACTCTCAGGGCTGGACTTGGGATTCCAACAGAGGCGTTTACATTATGACCAGCTCGCACGAGCGGCACTGCGTGGTAGGTCTGGCTCTCCATCTTCACAGAAGAAAACAGCGAACTAATGCTATCCAGCGTGTTCTCTGCGATCTAGTGAACGAAGACAATGACGGGGTGCTTAAAAATGAGAGAAAATATCACTACCGTCACCTAATGCATTGCCTTAATGTCCCGCGGGAATCGGTTATGTGTAGCACTGACAATACTCCCCTTTATATCGGGAGTCTCTATAAGAACGTCTACGGGAAGTCCCCTCGCGCCGGAACTGGAAGAATTAAAATGTGCTGTGATTGGGATTCTTTGCTAGCGTGGTCCCGCGCTAGCAGCGTGTGTTACCAGCCGCATCATAAAGATTGGTATGCTTAGCGTAGCCAGGCACCTGCATCATCTTAGTCTAAAATGATACACGCTTCGAAGATCTTACAAGAGCGGCACCGAACCCTATAATATGACTGCACCGCTCATTATACCATGCTCGATACCTCTACACCACCATGTCACCGTCATGTGAGCAATTACATATCAGCTCGTCTTTATAAGTTGCTTTACGTCGTCTTCCAAGACGAGAACTATTATACAAGATGTTTACAGGAGCTAGAGGCGCCATTTTACTCCCCCTCTTTCAGCGCACTAAGTCGATTATCCATTGTGAAATGGCTACGCTATTGCTCACCGATTATTTAAAGATTATCGTAGGTTACGAAGACTTTATAGTACTCGCTTTCTGTAAGACATCACATCCACCGGCAGAAAGTAGTATCTAATCAGCCACAATTAGCTCGTACAAAAAAGCGTATAGTGAGTCAGCAGAGCTCAGTCGCTCAGAAAACAAACCATATATGTAGGAATTACGGGAAATGGAATTCTATCCTCACTCGATCAGCGTCACTACAGAGTACTTCCCTGGTGGGCGACTAATTCTGCGAGATAACCGCTTTTCTTATCGCTTACATGAGCCTGACACTGAATAGCTCGAGGGGGGAACTTACGGCGGTATCACCGTGTCGGATGAGATGAAGCAGTGGGAGAAGAGTATCTCGGGCACGCAAGATGTGATCAATCTGGATTGGGACAATAGCTGGAGCTCATCGCCTGCTTATATATGAAGGCATGATATCACTCATGCGTATCGATTACTTGCTCAAGAAACTGTTTCAACTGGGCCGCTTCGACAACCTTTCACCTGCATAAAAGATTTTGGGCTTATCATAAAGGAAAATGAATTTTGTCTTCTCGGCTTCTAAACACAACACTGAGTGTATACATTCCTAACAATCAACAACGATGTTCTTGTTCTCATATCAAAGGAGGAGAAAGACCTACGTCCGTCGTGATACCTCTACATATACGAGGTACTGTCAAATGCCTCATTGTAAATCGTAACCAAGGGTCCGGTCGGTCTAATATAGTCTTCGACAACTGCTCATATCATCACATACGACCATAGGATCTGGAAAACGCGGGGTCCCGTCTGCTCCCCTTTAGCTAAGCCAGATACCGGAAAACTTTCTGTTGCGGTGGGGGGGAGAGCAGGCACCCACGTGACCATCAGCCGCATGCTAACAAAAGGCTGCCTTAACATAGCTCATTAACCAGTTACTGAAAACTGTTTTTCGTCTCCGTCTTACGCTCGCCCAACGCCATATCGTCGGCCAAATCGTCGTCCAAACCGTTTCGCGGCTCGCAACTGGTAAGTACCTTCGCGCTCCCACAATACCCCAGACAATGAAAAGGAGCTCTGAGCTCTCATAACATGTTGGCTCAGCTACGCAGGCCGATCATGCCGGCAGTTGTCAGATATGCCGCCTGCTCTCCCGTGCTCAGGCTAGGCAGCTGCTCTAGACCTCCTGTGCTCTTTCTTCTTTTTCCCCTTCCCCTTCCTATTCTTCTTCTGCTTCCCCCCCCCCCCCCTCGTTTTGTCTTCCGGCAGGCCCTTTACTGCTAAAAAAACTACACGCCTGCTTTAAACGATGAAGCTAACACAAGCTCCAGCCGCACTTGCTAATACGCCCTGCCTCTCGCGGCTAACAAAAAGCAATAGCAAGAAATCGCACTTCGCAAGCTCCCTTGCGAAAAACCTGGAAGCACAGAAACAGAAAAGCCAGCAGAACGCAGTGGTTTTTCAAGCTCAGCCATTAAGTGACAAGCGCTTAGTCGCACCGAAAACACAGAAAGAGCGGGACCGGTTAATGGAAGCTTGGAACGAGTAAGCTTTTTTTCTTCTCTGCTGCCGTGCTAGGCTGCTTGCTAATATGTGCTGCCACTAGTTTTGCTACCTATATTCATAAAATCAACCCCAACAATGTCTAGATAGACATCTGTGAAGGCAAGGATCTCAGCTGGCGCCTCCGCGACTTTTTGCTCGCCTACGTGAAGCACTCGGCGCGCAAACGACCCTGCTTGGGATCTAAGGAATATGCCAAGGTGCAAGGCATGAAGTCGGCCTCCTCAGTTGAAAGCATATGGGCTGCCCTAGTGAGGGCGGCCAACACAAGCGTTCTTCAACGCAAGCGGGTCGAGGACCCAGCGAACGAGAGCAAATGGACGCTCAGCAGAAAAGCTGCTGGCCGCGGCTGTAGTTACAGCACCCTCCGCAAAATAGATATGGTATGAGATTGGTTCCCTCAGAGCGTAGCGCCGGGCTTCCAGCTAACTCGAATGGCCTACAGTGGATCTCAGGGGAACTCTCCGACCTGCACAACCTCACGCTCGAACAAACGTTTGAGAAGAAAGAAATAACGCCTAACAACGTTATGGTTCTTTTAGGAACGCTATAAACACAGGCCCATCACATCTCTTGCGCCCCCCAGACTTGCGTGGCCTTTCACACCGCAGTCCTCATCGCTGCCATCGGAGGATTCCGCCCGGGGGTCTTTATGTGGCTTAAGTACAAGCAGGTTCGATTCAAGCTTCTTCAAGATCCAAGAGATCCTTCCAAGAGGCAGCTAGTAGCCACGATCCAGATTCGGCATAACAAGCAGAAAAACCATATCATCCAGCATAGCCAACACAGAACGTAAGTGTATACCACACGCCTATTAGCTCTCATGCCTTTTCTGATGATAGCCTAGGCTCTCCTTCTGCGTCACCACGATCCCATGCAAGCCCCTCTGCCTTGTTCGGCTTCTGATCGCTCGTGCGCTCGTTGATCGGGCATTTGAGACGGATTTCCAGTCGCTCGACGACATTCTTACTCGACCCCTCCTCGACAAGACCGGCTCTTTACCGCTGCACTGGGCAGAGGGCATAGAAGATAAGCCCATCATACCGTTAAACTACGCGACTTATCTGGATATATGGGCCCGCACCCTCACTGTTGCGGGACTCCGGGATAAGAATCAACGTCCGTACTTGTTGCGCGTCGGCGCCGGCGGCCGATTGTCTGGTAAGGGCCCTTCTCGCTCGCCCGCCTTTGTCAACACGCTAACCATGGGGTCGTGCAGGTAGCCTCACGGAGCCGTTACGGAATTTCGTGCTAGGGAATACTGAGGACGTGTTCCTGAAAAGCTACCAACCCCACCGGCTCTCCCATGACTTGGTGCAGATAGCGTTCGGCGAGCACGCGGGAGCGGGTGATGCGGACCTGTTTGAGGCCCTTAGGCACTCGCTTCTTCAGCGCGACCCCGACGCCCCTATTTATATTAGCGAGCAAGACTTGCAGGCTTTTGAGGAGCGGCAGGACATGCGGGACCTCCGCTGCGCTTATCGCGAAACGGTAGCAGAAAGTTCTTCGGATAGTCCAGCCGCTAAAAAGATTGCCGCTAAGATCCTCTGGATAAGGCGCACGCTTTCTAAAACGCGCCTGCTAGACATGCGGAAGGCCTATTTCCAAGAGGTCGACAGGCTGCGGGCGCGGGGCGAGGCACCTCCCCGACCTGCTAACCATGGCCTTAACCCCAGCAAGTTGTTCGATCCGAAGGGCGCCGTTGCCGCTGAAGCAATTGGGGAGTTCATGCGGTCTGAACAAGGCCAAAGAGGCGATGCTCTCGAACTGGTCGGGCTCTACGTCCCACTTCTGAAGCGTTGCCCCGCCGATGTCACAACACTGCTCGACCTCTACAAAGGAGTGCAGCCGAAAGAGGAGGCGTCACCGTTCTACGAACCCGGCGTTGAGCCCATACGCCCACATAGATGCCTCTTCGGCTGCGACTCGTTTCGTAACCGTGGCAATCTCACAAGGCACAACACCAGGACCCATTTCGACCGCGGCGACTTCGATCGTCCTTTCCTATGCCCTGAATGTCGCAGACTGGGGCTGGCGGAGCATGTTATTAATGGGCCGATGCATTAGAGCAGCCATATCAAATCTTGCCATGGCCGTGAGCATACCCCCAACCCTCCCACTGGCCTCACTTCGCGACCTGATGCGTCGTGGATGAAAAACACGCCCTTCTATCCGCTCCCCGCTGGCCAGGAGGGCTGTTGCCTCGTGTGCGGTAATGTTTTCAAAAACGCGGGGGCTTTTGCAACCCACTTCAAAGTCCAACATATGCAAAAGCAAAAGTTGTTCGAGTCTCCATTTGACTGCTTTAAATGTGTTAGGCAGCAGATCAAGTCTTGCCGCCTAGACAGCGCAGCCGATTGGCAGGCTCATCTGGAAGAGGCTCACCAGGGCGGTGGCGTCTATGGCAGACTCCACGCGATTCTTTCCCCTCGCAGGCAAACGGGCTCACCGGTAGAGTCTTCTCAGGCCGAACAAGCGGAACGCTGCCTTATTTGCAACAAAATCTTCCGGAACGCGGGCGCTTTCACAACTCACTTCAGGGTTTACCACATAGAAGAAAGAGGGTTCTTTTCGAGTCCGTTTGACTGCCCCGAATGTGTCAGGCAGCAGATTAAGCCTTGCCGCCTGGACAGCGCAGCCGATTGGCAGGCTCACCTGGAAGAGGCTCACCAGGGTGGCGGCGTCTACGGCAAACGTCACACGCTTCTCCCCCCTCGCAAGAAGCGCTGCCAGACAGAATTTCTTGACGTCCACAGAGACAGCAGCTCTATAGCCGTCGGGCCTACCCCAAAGAAGCCCAGGTCTGCAAAACAGCATGATTGGGGCACATTTAGCCCTGCAACTAGTGTCCAAGCAGACCATAGCGCCCAACTGTTGCCAGAGCCTGATCGCAGTCTCATAGACCCCCAACTTTTCAAGGAGTGCAAGCAAGAAAATATTACTTCACCATAAAACAATATTGATTTTGGCAAACTAACTAATAACCTTATTACTTATACGTCTAATAACCTCTTGTTGAACGCGTACAGCATTTGTGTATACAATCTAGTTGCCTCTAGTGATAATAAACTACTCCTTCATCTAGCCTGCCATTTCCTGTCTCGTTCTGTCTGAACCTTCTGATTTTGTTGCTATCGACGCTTCTCCGTTGTGTATCCCTGCGTTCACCCTATCGCACACACTGCTACCTTCTAGTTCAAACACGTGTGCAGGCGGCAGAAGACAAGCGGTGTCCTCTCGTATCTCCGACCCCGGCGACGAATCAAAAGAGAGCCCAATCCAGCGCCTACAGATGAACAGGCCGAGCGATGCTATTGCAAGCACCCCTATCCCAACACTAAGCCCAGCTATTAGACCGACCGACAACTTTTCGGACAACTTTCGGGGCAGTGTTCCCTCGGGGAACGGTGTAGTGGATATTGCCCATGTGCTAGTAAAAGCAGCAGGTGGCGAGGTTATTGTTGTAGCCCACACCGCTGTGCTGGTGAAAAGTGACGATTTGCTTGTTGGTGTTTCGCTAGTTGACTGGGCAGTAAAAGGGGCTAAGGTGGTTATCTTGGTCGGTATCAAGGTATCTTCGCATCCGTTCATAGACTGGCAGGGGTCGGTCGAGCAGCAACCACGAAACTGATTCCCTGCGCAAGTGTAAAAGAGCGCGCCCGTAGGACAGTTTGTGCCTCTCCCGTTGGCCATTGCGTAGAAGCTGCTTCTGCCCACAACACATGCTGCCATGGCCGTTAGTTTTATTTGTAATTTAGTAACAACTACAACAAAAAACAGGAGACAGGAAACAGGAAACGGTATTTGGTCGCTGCCCGCTCGCGCCTACCAACTAGAAGGGGGCCATAGTTAGCCGCTCAAGGCTATGCCCCAACCCCGGTCTTCCGAGGAAGCTAATACCCCGTACTCGCTGCGACCCCATTTGTTAAAACGCCGGTCACAAGATTTGCGCTGCAAGTAACGCGCATATTTAATTACCAACAATATCTGTGCAGGCTGGTACGATCACAGTAACATTGCGCAATACAATCGAAAAGATAAAACGAAAACAAATCTTGTGCTATTTTAAGCGACATAACACGTTAACGCACGTCGTAACATTATTAGCTCTGCCATAGCTTTCTATAAAATGTTAGTAAGCTCTCCTTGGTATAAGTTAGTCCTATCTTTACTTCTAATATCAAGCTTCACTTTATCCTGCTTTTTGAACCCTGTATCAATGAGTGCTACGAATATGGATGCGGAACTTTTTAACAACAAATTGGCACAACTAGACGCTAACCATAAAAGACATATGGAATATCTTGCCCAGCAGGATAGGGACCTCTACATAACAGAATGGCGCTTGTTTCTGAAGAGAAAGGCCTTGGAGCAAGATTCCAACTATAAACAACAGCAGGCTGAAGTTGTATCGGGCCAAAGAGCCCTGGTACAGAAAAATATACAACGCGCTCAGGATATATACGCGGTTCGAGTAGTTGAGCTGAATCGTGAGCACAAGACGCGCTTGGAAAATATGAGGCTATCCAGTGATGCCCAGCAAGGACAACAATTCCGCCACACCAATCAACGTCCACTGCCAACATCAAAGGTACGCATAGTCACAAGCATTTCGGAAGCCCCTTCTAACGTGTCTTTCGCTATCAGCATGCTCTAGATGAGCACCAGTCTGGGAAAAGGACGATAGAAGGCGAGGCTTGCGCTACAACACCTAAGCGTACAAAACTCTACAGTGAAAAGCCTCAAATGCCTGGTCACCTCCGCCCGGGAGAGGTATACAGCATTGTATGGGAAGATGGCGAGATTTACCCAGGTGTTCTGCTCCCTCTCGGCGGGTTCGAGGGGATAGGGATGTCCGGCGACGTTTCTGCTCTCCTCAATGGATTCGCTGGTCCACCATGCTACCGGTACAAAGAAAACGAGACCGCCGGATGGGCGGATGGCTATATAAATGGAGGGCAGCTTGTCCACAAGCGGCAATATCCCATCCTCTTCTTAGACGAGAACAAATTCTCTGTGCCACCGCCAGAGGTCAGATTTGAGCCCCCTCAGCTGGCTATGTACGAGTGGGTAGCCGTGCATGATATCAAAGGCCTATTTCAAGAAGCCGATGTGAGCTTCCAGTTTAAGGAGCCAACAGTTCGATTCCGTGAAAGGCTACTGGCTATAAGGGAAAGGCTAAGCAACGAGATACCTAACACCATTTGTAGGTCTCCCAAACAGGGAATCAAACAGAGAATATATTCCGCCACTAACCTATTTTAGCGTGCACAAGCTCGCCACATCGTTCTCCATCCCAGCTGGCCTCGTCTGATGGCAATACATGCGACCAAGCCATTGACAGCGTTGAAGCTGACAGGCTCCAGCTGACAGCGCGCCATGCTATTTTGCAACTAACGCAAGCCCCTAATAGGCCAGGCACGGCCTTTAGCAGCTGAGCTCAAAAGTCAAGTACAACTATAGCTCAGTTAATTATATTTCTTTTCTGTTTTTCTTCTTTTGAAAGGTCTGCTATTATTTTCGCTCTCTTTTGTCTTAAATCACAATCATAACACACACCCGGTTCCGGAGGACCATCGTCTTCTTGGTTCTTTGGATCGTCGGCTCTGCCCACTCCATAGCATGTGCCAGGACGACAACCTTGATAGATTACCGACCTTACACACAACTCTTGTCTTATGAATTTCGCGTGCTGGCAGCGCTCATACCTTTGCACTATTATGCAGCAGAATTTCCAAATGAGCATTAATTCTATTAGATTTAGGTGATCATTAGTTCACGTACAATATATTACTTTTCTGGAAAAAGACTTACTTTTACCGTTCTGCAATAACCTCTTTACAGTGAACTTTAACTTGCTGCGTACCAATACTGTAGAAAGGGAGGAGAGAGGCAGAGATGATGATGAATGGTGCTTATGAACCTGGGCTTGGAGAGTACAAATACTAGTTCTGCTGATTGCAGGTGACTGGATTGCCTGTGCCCTGGAGTCCTGCTGCTGCGCTGGTGACGGAGGTAGTGCTGAAGACAAAGATATTTCTTTTCACTATATTTCAGGCTTTTAAAAAAAATTACAAATATAAAGTTTGATTAATCCTTTTACATTTTAGCGATGTGATATATAATAAAAATAGCAGTTCGCTTGAAACCTGTTATTTTCCCTTTATTTATGTCCTTTCCATTGTCCGTGACAGTGGGTGCATTGGGGAGGTAGACACTTTTTGAAATGCAGCCAGTAGCGTCCAGATTTGTCGAACGACTTAAAACGACCGCACAGCTCTAACAGTGCTTCTTGTTTCTGAGGTTCGGTTCCTGATCGCATGATCATCTCAACAGTCCGGAGGAAGTTTACTTGATCGTTCTTATCCCCCCCTAACTTGCTATCCAGGTCCCATATCAAACCCGATAGTCTCAAACATTCAGCCGTGCCAAAGGTAATACCAAAGGTTAATCCACCTTAAAAAGTGATAATACTATGAATGCAACCAGGTGGGAGATATAATGCTTGCTCTTCTGTCTGGATGCAAAACAATCCCCCTTCAAGCTAGCCTTGCAATTCAATAAACATTGCGTTTAACCTGTACGCTTTGGCTAGCAGATTGTAATTCTTCATAGTCAAAGGATAAAGGGCCCATAGTTTAACGCATCCGCCATAAAGAAGTGTTATTCCATGCCAGCCACAGTCTGCAAAACACTATTAGTTCTGGCTTAAAGCAGTAGCCAGAAAACACACTCACCGACGTGAAGATCTACTCCGGAGAACTTCGGGGTTATGTTGGTTCTAACCTCGTGACAGTTCTCATATATAGAAAACCTCCCGTAAAATCGCTGCGGAATTCTAACCTCAGGTAATTCGGTAGTCATATTGACTGCGCACAATGCTGAAATTATCTCAGGTTCAAACAATTGGCGAATAACCTTGAAAATATTCCTGCCTATAAGGGGCTGACGTGGACTACCTCGGCAGAAGATCGCAGTGTTTTCGTCGGAGTTAATTATCAGGTCGGACATGTATTGTTCCATGGGCGGCTTCTCGATCCAGCACTCCTCGGCCGGGAATAGTAATGGCGGGAGCACTCCAACACTGTCCCAAATAGATGCGTTCTCTAAGTGGAGCTGTGATAAGCCACCTGCTCTTCGAATTTCCTTTTCGAACACGTTTAACAATGGAGATATGGAAACATTAGTAATGGCGAGGAATTCGCTCCATAAGGATTGTGGAAACAACTGCGCTTGTGCCGGGAGTTGTTCTGTCTGTTCTCGGCTAGAGATCTCGGGTGCTGATGTGGCTTGGGATAGATGGGTCTTCATATGCTGAGACAGCCCCTTGATGTGTATTAACTCATGACATTGATGACAAGTAATTCGATTTGGTTTTCTGTGACGTTGTTGGTGACGCGCAAAGTTCGCTGCAGAAATACACTTATTGCAACTATTGCAAAGCTTTGGTTTCATGGCCTTACTTGTGATTCGGTAACGCACAAAAGGAGAGATGTTAGCGGACAGGGCGATGAGCGACAAGGCGATAAGCGAAAAGATAAGCGAGAGGATGAGCGAGAGGATGAGCGAGAGGATGAGCGAGAGGATGAGCGAGAGGATAAGGCGGATGCATTCGTTCGCTTCGCTTCGCTTACCTAAGACATAGGCCCACTATTTTCATCCAGTTTAAAATAAGGCTATGTTTTACTATATTAGGTAGATACCGGTATTATTAATGCATCTTTACATCAATCAACACAGCGATAACACTGTATATTGCGGTATAACATTGTGGTTTTACATGGATTGTGGTATACCTAACATTGTGGTGTGACACTGTAGCATAACAG
>MU279392.1:49464-285654 GCA_022385695.1 Xylaria arbuscula
ATTGTGAGGTAACATTGTGAGGTAACATTGTGAGGTAACATTGTGAGGTAACATTGTGAGGTAACATTGTGAGGTAACATTGTGAGGTAACATTGTGAGGTAACATTGTAAGGTAATCCTAATTGGATTACCTTACAATGTTATAATGTGTTGGTGTAGTCAATCTGGTATATGTGGTAACAATATGTGGTAACAATGTATTGGGCCCAATGTGGTATACTAGCGGCAATATGGTGTTAGGGGATTGTGTAGCAGCCGTAGTGCACTAGCCATCTTTAAGCATTACAGACTGTATGTGCCCAGCAAGTACGGCGGCATTGTATGGCATGCCCAATGTGACAGCCCTTTCAACCGTGGCTTCAAAGGCACGGCACATCCATAGTACTTTTGGATCAATATTGCTTATAATCTGTTAAGCAATGGCTTTCAAAGCAAAATCGCTAGTTTTCGAATAATTTTTGCTACCCAGAAATTATTAGTTAACAAGGGTTTAAAGTGTAAAACCACGTACATAATAGGTTCTGCAGCTTCTAAATATATTAAAAGCAAAAACACAAAGGGGCCAGCTAAACATTCCCAACGTCTAGCTAGCCGCCTGATTTCTCGTATCCGCTCTCTCGATAAAGTTCTTGTTTCTTCAAATTCGAGTAATCTTGTTATTGCAATCGTCGTGTTTCTCTGTCGGCCATGTAAACCTTGTTCGCGTTCTAATTGGATCAAGTTTTCAAGCAAGCAAAAAAGCTTGAGGAGTCGAACATGCGCTAGTCTTGCAAATACGCCTGGAACAGCCATAGCTCTGCCCACAGCATCGAAAGCACCTTTCACAATATCGCTGGTGCTATGAATGTTTGTAGGCAGTGTTGTAGCTTTAACCAAGTTAATCCAAATAGTAAAGGTCTCATCGCAGTGTTGGAGAAAGGTCTCTACAAAAGCTCTAGTAACTAATACACTAAGAACTAACTGCATTTTGTTTAAAAACAGCGTATTAGCTGAGCTAAAGCACTTATAATTAATTGCACAAATATATTCTACTCTTAAATAAAGCAGCTTTTTCTTTTTAAATCAAAAAGTTTCAAGCTTATTATATAAGTTTTTTAACTATCGAGATTTAGTTATACTTATGTAATTGCAGTTGTTTGATTATAGTTGTTTAATTACAGTTGTTTGATTACAGTCATTGGTTATAGTTGAAGAGGTACCAAAAACTGTTTTCTGTAAAGGTACGAGGTAAGTTTCACGTTCCGTCTCTCGGTTTTATTCTGTTGGGATCCAGTAGGTCTTTAAAGAGATATATAGTGCGTGGCTACCTAAGCTTTACCGCTTGTAAGTGTTAATTTTAGCACTCGGTTGCTTTATAATTACAGGGCACTATAGCTTTAGTTACCGCTATATTTATCAAGGATGCGCTATAATTACAAGCTATTTACTTGTTGTAACCACTATAGCAATACAGTTGCAATAAATCAATGCTAGGGCTAGCACTAGGTAATTGTTCACCAAAAAGCTTAACTGCTAACCGTTGTATAAAATCGCAGCGCAGTACAAGCAAACTCGGATATATTTTTTAGTTAAAGAAATTACAAAGCGCAAAGGAAAAAAGCATTAAGTGGAAAAGTAAATATATTAAAATGAGTATAGCTGTGGGATTCGGTACCGGTAAGGGTTTAAACGGCAGTTTTAAACACCAAGTTTAATATGTGGATAAAACTTGTGTATGGTTCGAAGTAGTTTTTCCCAATATCCTGTAGACAAGGTGACCTCCACCACGGTAATCTCATGTAGCAAAGGGTGTTGGCTAAGCAATGCTTCGAATCTTTGCGCAGTAATCCAAAGATTTTTGAGCTCGATTTTTTGAAGATTAGGCAAAGATAGATTGTCGAAAATCATGACTCCAAGCATTCCTTCTGTGACGCCTATATGAAGCTTTTGAAGGCCCGGAAAACGGCGCAGAAAACTTTCCATCAAATTTCGGGTAGCCAATATAAGAATGAGTGACGGAACACGAAGTCTGCGGACATGTTCTAAAGTGGTCCAAGACAATTCGCGTGGATCAACTCTTCCATAGACCTCAAGCTCCTGGATTAAGGGAAAAAAACGTAAAATAGGAAAGATACGACTACACGTCATACCTGCGGAATCACGGCTGAATGAATGGAGGCTTAATTCTTCGTATCGCCGCAGCCTCCACATCGGCATTGGTGCTACTGTAAGCATCCTTAATCAAGGCAGCATGCGAAGCAACCTGATCATTAGATTCGCATCTATATGTAGGTGTCGTCGAGCTTCTGTTGCAATAAATCTTCGGTGTCGTTTGATAGCGTATAGTAGCGAATCACTATCTTTAATATCATTGCTGTCCTCTAAAGCGGGCTAAACCTCCCAAACGCCCCGCGAATAAATTTCCCAGGCTGCATGGTGTACCGTAAGCCGAATAGTATATCGAGCGAAAAAGGGATTTGACTCTAAAAAGGAGGTAAAATTGGTGAGCGATTCAAAGGAGTCAAGAACTGCAACATGTTGAGCTTGATATCGGAAACCAATAGCAGAAAAAGATCGGCATGTAAGCCGAAAAGAGCCAATGCTGCTAGACGACTTTAGTTCAGCCGCAATAGCATCTACCATTTCAACAGGAAGGGTATTCATATTCACAAACATGGAGTTTAACAACAATAACAAGAGATATAGCTAGAGGTAGCTTCGATCTTCTCTTTGGATTAGTTATTTATATATAAAGCATTTAAATAATTACAATTGATTTTTTATTTTTAATCCAATTGCAATGCGTAAATCTATATTCGAGAAACGGATTACCGTATTGCGACAGGCAGTTAGTTAGCCCCTATATAATAAGATTAGTTCCTAGCAGCCTTTCGATAAATGTTACTCCGGAGAACCATTACCTTTTACATATTAACACATCATGGCACCTAAAGAAACCAAATCGGATTCCCAGCCTAACATAACAACTATCACTCAAGCCAAAGCCCGCAAGGTCCAGCTTGGGCTGCTTCGCCGACAACAGCATACCTTATTCAAGAAGCTTAATGAGTACCATAAGCTCTCGAATGCTGAGATATACACACTTATCTATATAAATGGACGTTTTTACGAATACTCAACCGCTCGTAATCCGCACTGGCCTCCCCCAAAGGATCAGATAGTAAATTTCCGGTGTTCATCCTACCTTTCCTCTTAAGCAGATTTTAACTAGTTAGGCCCAGTATTACCCACTTCCAGTAAAGCTAGGACCAGCTGCAATAGCTAAAAGTAAAGAAGAGGTAAAAAAGGCAAAAAGCTGCAGTTCATAACGATTTAACATTGCATTTAGATTTATCTATGGCCTATTTGAGACGTAAAGGAGGCTTGAAAATAAACTCAATCTAACCATAATCTACTAGGGGGCAACTATATCCTTAACCATTTGAAAGGCTTCCTGATCATCCCTCGTATAAGTGACGCTATATATACATATCGTCGGTATTTCTAACCGCTGACCTATAAGCGAATGTCTCAGATTAGCGAGGGCTGAGCAGCCTCTGGCATTACCATTTCCGTATAAACGTTTATAAAAGGCTATTATTATCACCAGGGGCTGCGCAAGGTTCTCCACCTGATTAGGTACTAGCTCTTGTATCTGCCGGACTAAACGCTCGTCTATAGACGTGCTTGAGATCTCTAGGATCTCAGAGATTAAGGGCGCTTGTGGATGACTCGGCGAACGTATTCGGGATGGTCTTGACGGCTCTTCCTCAGCTGGTTCGGCTCTAAGAGTATTGGGTGGAATAGCATATTAGGGGCTGTTGTGAAGGGTCAGCCAAACGGCTATATTGGAATATGCTGTCTATTAAAATACGTAGGGAAGAAAGGGAAGTTTAGAAGTAGAAGGCCTAGCTAAGTCCCGGCTATATATAGGCTAGTTGACTGGCCAGACCAGACCTATTCGGGTAGGCTTGACCTAGCCCGTAATAGCTGTTATATATTGTCCAACAATAAAATGGGATAATGAAGTAGGTTTCCCGAAAAGTCACCATCAAGACCTTTATCCTACACTCTTCAATATGATAAACCTGTAAAATACGTCCCTGGAGGGGAGTCCAGGGTATAGCCCAGAAAGGGGCCCTGCAACGTAGGTGATGTAGGGTTTCCGGCTGTCTCAATGAGCATTTCTGTTGGAAGTGGTCCGGATAGGGAGGGCTGTAGTGTGGAAGACGTGAGGTTTCTGGTTCTATTAGGGAGGGTTCGATTTAGTCCGAACGGGAAGGACTGTAGTGTGGACGGCGCGAGGTTTCCGATTTTATTAAGGTGGGTTTGATCTGGCCCGAACGGGGAGGGCTGTAGTATAGATAGCGCAAGGTTTTCGATTTTATTAGGGAGGGTTGGATTTGGCCTGAACGGAGAGGGATGTAGTATAGACGGCGCGAGCTTTCCGATTCTGTTAGGGAGGGTTTGATCCGGCCCGAACGGCTGCATTGCGGACGGCTTGAGTTTTTTAGGTGGGCGAACCGGCTCTAGGCGGGGTTGTGAGTGCGGCCTGCGTTTTTCAGGCGGATTATCCGGGCCAGTGCAAGGTATTTTTCTATTTGAGTGTCTACAATTATTAGTTCGTGAAAATTTTAAGGGGAAGAGAGGAGAAAACCGCAAAAGACTTGCCTAATAAGTGCATCCTTTCTAAAAAACTGAGCAAGACATCGAGGGCACGTATGCTTTCTGATCTCTGTATGGCTAACTTTATGCCTATCTAGCTCTGCTTCCCTATAAAACGAGCTTTTGCACTTGCCAAAGTTGCAATAGAAATTCCGTTTTCGCTTTGGGTTATGCGTTTCCATATAGGCTTTAAAGCTGCTTTTTCGGACGAGTGTTGTATTGCAAAGTTGACATGGAATATGTTTCTTCAATTTTAAAGCCGATAGCTTTTCTGGGGACTTGAGAGAATCCATACTAAACGAAAGCTTCGCTATGGATAGATAAGTAGCTAGGTAACAGTGAGAGAAAAAGGGGTGTTTAGGAACAGGACAATATGAGAGGAACAGAGTTGTGAAAGGGAAACTGGCTTCTTTTATGATAAGATAATTCTAATCAAAGTTTCCTTTTTAGTTTAAATCAGAATGCAATAAATAATAAAGGTGAAAATGAATCAACATCTGCTATTAGCTGCTGGGAAGAGATAGGTATTTTTTTTTCCAGCTTATTCTTTTTCCCCCTTTCTGCTCTAGCCGAGCAGTAAAACTGCAGGGATTTAACAGCGTTACAGCTATGAGCTGCAAAACAAAATTTTCATCACATCGAGTTAGGATGCATATAATACCGATTCTCATCGCTATGTTTTATTACCTTGCAAGATTAGCTGAGGCTTACTAGCAATAATATTTGTGATTCGTCAACGAGGGCCATTTATCCAGACGAATCTTACGGGTGAATAGAGATCTGCATCGGTGAATTTTGTTCTGAGCTGGTTAAATTACTGAGTAGTAAGTGTCTGTGCAAGAGTACAATAACATTCCTGATGTAGGCGCATACTATATCCATTCGAACCGAATCTATGAGTCTGGCTTGACGTGGCGGCCTTAAGTTTAACGCGGAAGGTACTAAGACCGGCAAGAAATTAGCAGGGATGTAACTATCCTCGTTGGGATATGTATGTAACACTAGAGACATTCATTCGGTCCTTATCCCGTTCTTTGACTAACCTGTGATCAAAATAGGTATTGGTGAAGTTATAGTGGTATTTGCAGCTGATGGTGCTTTCTCTGATTATATTATAGTATCACCCGTGCGATGTACATAACCTGCATAAGATTGCCGCTTGATGAGTGAGGTTAGTGTTTAAAAAGGAGGCTGAGCCCAGGAGGTTAACCCTATTACGAAAAGGTGGAGTGAATCATATTAGATGCTAGGTGCTAGTTAGTATTAGAATATTTACAGCATCGATTCAAGAGTTTCGTAACATATTAACAGCCAAAACCTCCACTGTAGCAGTGACTACATACAATAATAACTACGTTGGCCTTGATTACATATAACCTTCGTAAATGCTACGGAGTGTAAGACTTTGGATTCCCAGCAAAGAACACTTACCCTAAGCGGCTAAACTTGCCTAGTCGCTGAGATGCTGTCATAAAGTCCGAAAAGGCATCCTATAAATGACTGCTGTTAAATGTTAGGAGCTCACGATAAGGTAAGGCTTATTAAAGGGTATACGCAAACTGCCGGAAAAGATTACCGTTAGGGAGTTATCGAACCATTAAATCCTAACTTCGTGTTTAGTATCACATGCAAGTCACATTTTAGGTCTAACTAGGCTCATAGTATAAGCCCTCGGGTCCTTGGTATTAAGTTGGGTTATTTAACCCTAGGTCTAACTGCAGGACGAGGAGAAAAGCGGCTATCACTATTAGTAAGCTAATAAGTTCATCCTGCAAAAAGTCATGCATCAGCATTATACTCCGTACATCGATATTTTACTAAAAACAAAGGCAAGTTAAGGTCATTCGCTGCTAAGGGCTCATAAATTATCTTTGATTTTAAACCCCAAACTTGGTAACCACGCCTTAGGTAAGGTAAACACTAGCCGGCGAAGATACCGCTGACTATAAGACCGATTTACCGCAACTACCTCAGCCTATTGGGTAGGTTATATAGTCCAGCCATATAACACCTTTTCCCCTTGAAAACCTTTGAGCTATTGAAAAGACCGGAGAAGTACCCTTCTTAGTGCCGTCAACGTATGTCGTTTTGTGTGGCTCAGATACTGAGAGCTGATTGGCTATGATGCGGGTTGATCTGGGCTTAATAGATGGGACTGTACCCCTGCTCGAATGCCGACTCTGGTAACTGGGGCCAGTACCTACTGTAAGGTCTTCAGGCTTGATAGAGCAGGGGTTATTCTTAGCGCACCGTTTCTGCGGCAACTCTGTACACCAGGCTTATCCAAACGGGGAATGTACTGCTAAAACCCCATGCGAGGTTCAGACATGCTCGACTCGACATGTACAGAAAGGGTACCAGGGCGAAATTGAAAGGCGATGCAAGGGGCATTCCACAAGCCTGGGCGCATGTTTTGTGGCGCCTGCTTCTTAAGTACATGCATTTACGTCGCACTGTATCCCAACTTCCTGGCTAATCCTTCGTTCCAGCCAAAGTGTCTAGGACTTCAGAAGCTATTTAACCCCTCATTCTATCTTCACGGTCACAACCCCACAACATGGCCGGTGATGGCGAGGCCACAGATTCGAAAAAGACAGCACACAGACGACTGCGCGCAAGACGTACATTTAAGCAAAAAGATTAAGTCGAAAGGCTACTACTACTCTTCGAATTTCTCCCCAGAATTCTGGGATAACCTATCGAAGGTCTGGCTCACGTCTCGCGCTCTGCGAGAACTCGACCTGCGAAACAGCATTCGACCGGCCACAATACCTACAACGTCAGAAAACATATGTTCGAAAAAGCTTGCCCGTTTTGCAAGGCACGGCGGCCCTGATCTTCAGCATCTGAGAGGGGTAAGCTTAATTTCTAAGCTTAGTATTATCATTGACTGACATGGCCATCTAGTATCCAGAGCAAAAGCTTAACACGATGGCTTCCAACCGTTCTTCACGATCCTCCGGATTCAGCAGAAATACCCATACTACTAACACGACGAGCATTTCCTCCAAGTCCAAGAAGTCATCGGCATATGACAATAATTTCGAACAGCATCTCAACGACAATAATATCTATCTTCCACAACATAGATTACCAGGCAACCATCGGCCTCCCAAACCTGAGAACATTGGCGAGCTTTTAGCAGGGCTATCTGCAAGCAGGGCATCTCTTTCGCCATCACACTTTGATGAATCGGTATTTAAGGATTTCCAACAAAAAAACGAATCAAAGTCGGAGGGAACAGTAATGCGTACTGTTGTTCCAATTATTGCTGGCAATGCAAACATCCCAAACGAGGGCCATCTTCCATTCACTAACCTCAAGTCACTAACTAACGAGGTTACTGCTATGCCAGTACCCGACTTTTTCGACGGAGCTCGAACAAGTGACGTCTATGCCCAAGTGAGGCATGACCTTAATAAGACAATTATACCTACAAAACATGCAGGTGGCCCAGTGGTGGCAAATTTCTTCCTGGAGGCCAAGGCCCCAAAAGGAGGCGCAGACGTGGCCCGACGACAGGCCTGCCACGACGGGGCATACGGCGCTCACGCCATGCATAGCCTGCAGAATTATGGAAAAGAGGAACCTATCTATGACAACAATGCATATGCGTTTAGCTCGACCTACCATGCCGGAACAGGCACACTCCAGCTGTACGCCCACCATCCCACGGCGCCGAACACTCCTGGAGAGCGGCCGGCATATCATATAACTCAGCTCAAAGCTTATGCTTTAACAAGTAACTAGAAGACGCTCGTCCATGGAGTGACCGCATTTAAGAATGCGAGAGACCTAGCAGGACAGCACCGAGCCAATTTTATCGAAGCCGCCAACTCTCAAGCGAGACAAGCTAATGTACTTACCGGCCAATACGGTCACACCAACATTAACGAAGTACAATATGTCAGCAACACAAGCTCTAGTACAGTCGTAAACTATCCAGGATACATACCTCAACAAGCCAATAATAAACTTCAATGTAATATTTAAGATCAAAACATTAACGAAAATGTTATCAACTCGTTAACAAGTTTCCCAACAAGCTCCAGCACTAATCAAATCGGCTCTAAGTGTTCTAGGCAATCACACAGTCCGCCATCTAGTTCTACGGAGGTTCACTCTGCTAAATTTCGATCCAGCCCTAGTACGAGGAAGCAGCTAGCAAAAGATAGCCCGCTAAATTCTGACCCTGGGAATATAGGGATAAGCTGATACAGTCTCCTAGGCCATAAATGTAAACATCCTAAATCTCACGTCGGTACAAGATGTTACCATATACAAACTTGCCCGTCCAGCTCATACTCCTGTTTTTATACTTGACTGCCACCTCATATCCATAAATTAAATAGCGATGTAGGCATTACCCCACGTCAAAGAGACTTTTCATTGATATAAAATACTTCTAAATTTTCCAAGTGACTTACACTACAGACATTTAAGCACCTTTAAACGAAGCTATATTTCTAACTGGCTTTTACGACCCACCCGCTTTAGTTGCTTAAGCTTAACCTGGTGCAATTGAAGCATACTGCTGATAACCTACAGCTTACCCCGGGTACTTAGGGTTTCAGGCGAGATAGCTTCAAACTCCCAGCAGCCATCGAAATACCTATATCCAAAATCCCTTGTGATGTAGATTAGTGTAGTAGAACTCCCACCATCTTCCTGGGGCGAGAAACCCTCTACCCCTAATTTACTCGGTCAATGCAAGGTCGGTGTGACTAGTTGCTATGTAACGTAACGCAATCCGATCCAACATCTGCTCGCACTCTTTTTCCCTATAGGATGAAAACGCGGCTCAATTAGGACGTGCCCTTACCACTCCTGACGAAGCGTACACTTGGAGACCTATAAGTATGTACATGAGGGATAGTAACTCAGCCATTAGTTGGCTACCATTTTTGCCCTTGTTCAGCAAGTAGTACAAGAGAATTTCTCTGCAAAAAGCCCCTTGCGTGTACACGTCCCTAGCGCCGCACTAATAATTACGTAGTATCGTTCTGATGACCTATACTTATGTAATATGCCAAGCATGGATCTTAAACCTCTTCAGACTACCCCACTTAAATTCTTCCCATAAAGGACTCTTATGCGCTAACCTTATTATGTACGAAGTTTTGAACTCGTTTAATGCCCTTGTCTCTATCGGGCCTATGCATGTACTGTTGTAATACTTTATGGCGAGCATGGATTTTAAACGTCCTTTCCGGACAACCCACTTTTTCCCACGTAGGACTTTTACGCGCTAACCCTATTATGTGCGAGGTTTTGAACTTGTTTGATACCCTCGCCCTCATCAGGCCTAGTATGGATCTTTAAATTATGGTACCAGTGAAAGCTTGCGTTTCGCCGTCCTTTTCGGATTGACCCACTTCTCATGTAGAAGAGGGGACTTCTATCCACTAAACCTAGTATGTGCGAAGGTTTGAACTCGTTCGATGGTAACTGTTAGCGCACTCTTTCACTTAATACCTAGCGCTCGAGCTAACAATTACCATCCTTACCACTTACAAAGTTTTTTCTAAAGTTCTTTCCAAAGTTCTGCAAAATAGCTTCAAGCAAAGAACCGATCGGGTATGGCTGTAAGACATACAGCTGACACCCTAAGTTGGGACTCTAAAGCCCCTCAGCTGTTAGTGATAGTAAACTCTTCCCGAAACCGCAGAAATGGGCTGTCCACCATCCAACTTGCGCAGCTGCAGCAAACCACCAAATGTCCGTCTCAAGAATCCGAATTTGTTCGGCCTACAACTGTTCATCCACAAGTCACCAAACTCGAAAGGACCTATCTGGGTCAAAACCTCGAATCCACTGTCATTAGTATGGGCGATTCATCTGTCAGGCAACAAAGTGCTCCCATCCATTCAGTTACCTTACCCATGAATGGGCTGGACTTGTTGGAGCGAATTCGTTCCTACGTATTAGCAAAGCTTCATCCGAAGGGGACATCTATTAGACATATTGTGCAGCAGGTTCAAGGGACAATAGGCGACGACGAAGCTGGCAAACATGCAAAGACTTACCGTATGCTCTGGGCTGGGAGGCAGTGGGAGGCGCTTTGCAACTTGTTTGATCTCATCGTCAAGGAACGTAGTATGGGCGGCCCAGGCTTCCGGCCGCATGGCATTATCTGCCTTCTTGGGAATGAATATCTGTGAGTATCGACAGCGCCATCAGGTTGCTTGTTGCTCATCGGCATCTAGCTGGTTCAAAGCAAAGCAAGAACACCGTCGCACGGCGCTCACCAACCTCTGCGTGAAGACAAACCTATATAAACAGACCGAAAAATGGCGAACTTTCATTCACAACATAGTAACTGATACACGGAGTATGTACCCGCATCTTATCGCGTTTCTAAGCTAACGCATTCATAAATCTACACTCATTTGTTCACCCGGTCTCTCTCAAGTCTGTCTTGGAGCCACCAGTTGTAGGGCATGAGCCAGCTATTCGTATTGCTCCAGACATTCTGCATTCCTGAAAGCCCGTATCTAAAGCGTTAGCGTTTGAAGTGCTTCCTGGAGTAATACAGGTGGATAGCAAACTCTTGCTGGTTCTTCTCTGTTTTCTTGCTAGCCATAACATTTCGTTAGATATCCTTTCCTTTGGCGCTGCATCTTAAAAGCGGTGGACGGAGCAAGGCGAGATTGGACAAATGGCGGCATGTTACGTTGGTCTCACGACTAACCTAGAGCATTTACTTTTGAATGTCTCAAGATTAAAACGGGCTGTTGACAAACTTCAAGTATTATCAGCTGTCTCAAGAAGTTCCAACGATACGTTTACCGTAGACAAAGCAATTCGAACCCGTATTCTCAACGCGCTACCCTCCGAACTTCATTCGTTTTAAAAACAACAAGCTTTAACTATCACATATCGCTCAGTTCCGTGGAAGTACCTCAAGCTTGTGTATGTTTCTAGGTTTCTAGCAATCTTAGCGCTCGCTCACTTCTTCTAGATCATCCAAGTTGAAAGGTCTAATTGTGCCTCACCTCGAGCACACACTACAGGCTGTTCGAAAACATGACAGCTTTCAAATAATGCCTAAAGCTGTCAAAGTTGATCTCGCTCTTACACTTCTTAAAACTTCCCGCTTCCCTAAGATAAAATAAAAGCAGTTTGCGGTCACTTGCGCAAAAAAATCCATGCATAGCCTGAAAAATCCTTACTTTCACCTCTTGCTTATACAGAAAAAATCTCTGTTACATCGGATCGTCGGAAATCAAGTCAAAGCTGTGCATTTTATTAATAATGCCTTGCTAAGCCGAAGCCAACTTAGTGTAAATGGCAGGTTGCATGCCGCAAGCAGTCACGTTATCGTCCAGCGTGCAATAAACCACTTTCAAAATAAGGAGTTAGCTGCGGCGATAAAGGTTCTTAACATATAGCAACCATTCCATCATAGGTCGATCAAAAAGGCTGTCCTCTTCAAAGCGGATATTTTACGTGGTAAAATCTTACGGTTTCAAGGCAAATTTCAAAAATCTCTCGTATGTCTTGAGAAACATGCGGCAAATCAATGCAAGGGTCTTTTGTTCGATAAAGATCTTCCCGATCTAATGTATAAACTTGCCGATACGTTACGAGAGCTGGACGATCATACGCGTGCCGAACAATTACTCCGAAGGCGACTCGCACATCAAGATACAGCTCTTTCCTCTTCGGTACACCTGTTAAAACTGTCTCTGGCGGAGTCTTTATTTGCCCAGGGCCGCTTCCTTAAAGCGGAAGATCTCTGCTCAGATGTCGTGTCCCAGCAAAGCTTACCAAAGATGATAAAACTGCGCTTGTATATTACTCTTGCAAAATTACAACATGTCCAGTGCGACTGGGAAGGGGCTTTTCAATGCTGGACAAAAGCACTGGTTGCTATAAATAAATTCCCTCCTACGAGCGGACTCGCAACGAGTGCTATTTATCTTTCTATCTGTAATACTTTACGCCATGAAGGTCGGCACAAGCTGGAACAGAAGTCGCGTATGCATGTGGCCGCCCTGGAGGAACTATCCGAGAACGCGGAAGCGAAGTACTGGATTGCGGGTTTGCAACATTGGTCGACTTTCTTAAGGTCAACAGATACATCAATGTACAGAGATAGAGATAGTTCCAACTAATAAGCATCTATAATACAATAGATTCCGGTACCACCGGATACCCAATCATTTCCCATCTCTCCGCCGAAGATCATGCAAACTTGGCGGCCTCTCCAAGTCTAAGCGTGCTAAAAGCGTGTCTACATCAGTGAGTAATTCTTCCTCCCAGTATACAGCTATAATGGGCTTAAAACGATGCGCACTTTTTAAAGCCTAAGGTAAGTATATGCGGAAGAACCGGTCTCTCTCTGTGGCCTTCAACCTCGCCACGGCAAACAAACTCAGCGCCGCCATAGGAAGACCTGTATTAATAAACTCGAACGCCTTCAGGGCGACTTCCCCCTCAACAAAGGAAGGTGGAAGCCCCAACAACGCATGGTAAAGATCATGACATTCTCGATATCTCTGCATCACAAATGCACATTCTTCGTCATCGATATATCTGACGCGATCCCTTTTGTCGGGGGACATGTGATATCGTTTGCGGAATGCCCCGTAGACCCTCCCAACGGTATTTTCTGGAAGCGATAGCAGCATGTCGAGTGGCATGGCCTTTGACATGATCCGCGGTCGATCTCGAAGTATACGACGGCCAGTCTCGTTCCTAAGCATCGTGTCTCAGAGGCATTCGATAAAAGGCCCGGCTGTCACCTCCCCAAGGGCAGCTACGAGGTCTGGCATAAAGTTAGATAACGGGACAGGAAAATGTTGCTAAACGCACCAGCTCGATATGGATTCAAAAAGGCGCCGACGGCCGAGCCAATTCCCAACGCAGCCTTCTCGACGGGTGTGAGAGGGACATGGCCGTCGTAATTCAGCAGAAGCCTATTAAGAACAGAGAACAGCTTTAAAAAATATTGAAATTTCGATCGACGATATATTGCTGATCTGCTTTGAGCCAGCCGTCGGCTTGGTGCAGACAGGAGATACAGGATCATCTCGTAGACGAAGACGAAGACGAGACGAAGAAATTTTGATAGTAAACTCTCCAGACCGACCTGGGTGGCAATTGGATGCAAAAAGGTCCGTCGGTAGGAACAGTCTCAAACACGACCTGTGGTGCTAGGCGCGAACCGGGGGCGGTGGAAAATCCAAGTGGGGTTTCCCATTGATGGCTGGTTTCTTATCAAAACTTGAACAGGGTTGCATTTGCTGCCTACCTACCTCTGTAGGCGGCAATCGATAAATTGTATACAACATTAAAACGAGTCCAAGGCTTCGCACCTAATAGGTTTAGCGCATAGCTTCGTATCGCGCTCCATGTTTCTCATGCAGCCTACTTAATGTACTGGGTCTTGACTTTGCGCCAGTAACCAATACATAGGCCTAATTAGTGCTAGACTTTAAACTCGTTTAAAACCTCAGCCTGATCAGACTTAGCGTCGTCGCATTCTCATGTTTACACTGCTTCTTGCGCACAATGACGAAGACTTAGTGTACCATCCCAACCAACAGAAGGTGGCAAGGGGTGGCAGGTTAGACGTTACAAGCCCGGACCCTCTCTACTCTTTTTATGGTTATCTATGTACATATAAAGAATCCCTTGATATGGGCTGCAGACTTGCGGAGCTAAGTTGGAAAGAACCAGACTAGCGAGATACACTAGGTAGTGTAGGACCGACTTCCAATGCCGCAAGGGTTGAGTTAAACCCCTTACACATACAGATAGCCTAGAGACTTGACGTAATACAACGTACTTTGAATCTCCTCTAATCTGGTTATTGACTTCGTCGTGAAAGGCGAAAGAGCTTTTGACTTGGTGCCAGGGAATACTGCAGGCAACGTGTTCGGTAGGGGCAGCTAAGATTAATACTGAGTAGTCCCATACGTGCGGGACTTACTCCCCCAAAGTTGCAATGTTGACGGCCTCCTATTCGCTAGTGACCGAACTTTTTTGCTGAAGCATGTTCGTGATGCGGTGAAATCTTCCGAGCTGATAACTAATAACATTTGCAATTATCCTACCTTTCTGAGTGTGGCTAGGCATCTTCTAAAAGGGATGGAGAAAGCTGGGCTCAGCGGAGCGTGGTTGTGATACCGTTCATTTTTATTGTGGCTAGCCTTCTCATTTACCTACGTGCTTGTACATGTAGTGTAGTTTCTCAAACAGGATAGCAGGGTCTCTATTGCTTGCTAATAGCTGGTACTGTAGCCGCCGAGGCCGCCTAGATTCGAAGAAAGAAAGGAGGAGATCGGCCCCCTCCTAGCTTGTCTCGCTGTAAACAAGATATCCCCACAGATCTTTAGCAGCTCGCCAAAGGTCTTTGTTGAATCGATTAATGCCATCCGCATACCACTGCTCACTATTTCCGTAGTTCTAGATGAAGTCTACTAGTGTCTGGACGCATGTCTTCTGGGTATCTGCGGTTCCTTGGGGACAAAACGAGATCAACAGCATGTGGTTTCGATGTCCGGAAGCAAGATTTGGGGTTAACTCGATGCGCCTACTCGCGATGTTCCACTTGACCATTCCGTAGAAGAGTGGGAACCAGGTCCCTGTGGTCTGGTCAAACCGAATAGAACTACTCAGTACGAAGACGTAGTCAGCTGTTGAACAACATTCAGAACCATCCACTTCGAACCATCCTTTTAAAAATTAGGTTAAAAAACGGTCTAGTACCGGAACAAGCAGACAAGGATCGCGCCTTTAGCAACTTCCTCCAGGCAAACTCCCATGGCTCTTTCAGGCCCTATCGAAGTTGCCCTCTTGATTCCCCCTTGCAAATTTCTCTCGTAAGTAGATATCCCATGGATGTATTTCCAACGTCCGTTAAGGCCGTGAACATTCGTCCATTCCTGATTTTCCCTCAAAACAACAGCCTCAACAGAAGAGGAGGAGTTAATGAGAACTCCAGTTCTGTCACAACGCGCAACCCGATGCCTACCAACGTCATAGTAATAGAAGTTGAACACATCAGGGTATCTCGACATGAGCAGGGTGACCGCTTTAACAGCAAAGAATGTGCACCTTCCTGTAAATGAGGACTATGTCGAGTACAAAAGATCCCTTGAAATGTTTTCCTCGGTAACAAAATTGTGATTGAAGTTTTTTAGTTGTGCTGGATTGGCAAGAATATCCGCATAGCTCATCCCCAAAAAAATAGCCACAGCTTTAATCATAATAAAAAACGTATACGGCCCACTGGCAAAAACCTCCTGCCATACTTCTGTAGCCGCAGCTTTAGAATCGAAGGCTTGCTGCGCCATGCTAATAAAAAATCAAATAATGTAAATCAGCCGTTGTTAAAAAAAAGGTACACAGACAGAAAACAGCGGCACCAACAAGACAGGTATGACTTCATATATGTCAGGCCCTTGCTTTAAAGTCTCGTCCTTCTCTTAATACATAGTATCTATGACGCTGAAGGCTGGGGATGATCCTCGTTCACAGGAGAAGGGGGGTTGAGGTTGGATCCTTCTGTCCAAGGGAACGCAATCCCTATGCCATGGCATTCTACCGAGACGTCTCGTTGAAGGGTGGGTGGGACGGTTTATTGGGCCAAATGTGTCAATAGCATGCCGTTTGCTTCGGCCAAAAAGGTTGTCGTTGGAGCAACATGCAAGACGGGTGTAAACCTATTCGAGAACCAGAGGGGACGTATTGCCGGAGCCTTAGAAGAGGCTGTTGCCTCCCACCATCCTTTCCTAGTATCAGTTCCGCAAGCCTTGCCACCCTACCAAAATCTAGCGAGTCATCTAATGTGCTGCATGGAGCAAAGCTCGTGAAGGCCTACTCAGTCATTGGCATTGGATATCTTACGACCAACCATGGCGGATCGTGTCGTATCGGCCGTCCAAATAGCCGCTTGTGATATATGCGCATAAATGTGATAATGCGTTGTAATGGTTAAATGAAATGAGATCGCTGGGGCAAGTTTAATTTGGTTTCGACGCCGCCCAGGCTTTTATTTTACGAAAAAGCCTACACCGATGCGTTGTCATTAGTTCATATGAATTCCTGCGTTGCTGCCGCTTTGTTGCTGCCCACTCCTTCACTTAAGAACTTAACAACCACGTCGTATCCGCACTCAACATTCCACTTCAGTCAAGTCAAGTCGAGATCAAAGAAGTCTAGGATCACAGAATGTCTACTCCAGCCGGGGATGACGTTGATGTCGCTTTTCGCGAAGCACAGTCGTATAGTGACGCTGGTAATTATGCCTCAATCTCTGCGATCCAACTAGCTCATTTAGAATAGGGCAGCGCTGGGGCTTATCGGGTGCGGTGGCTCCGCACGTCGCACAACAAGCTATAGAGCAAGCCGAACGCGTCAATGTGAACGCTCCACCTACAGAAGGAGCCAACACCGGCGACGGTTACAGCAATACTGATGGCTATTACGGGGGCAACACGGGTGACGATGTCGGTCTCACATCAAGCGACTATTACGGAGGCAACACGGGTGACGATGTCGGTCTCACATCAAGCGACTATTACGAGAACAATATGGGTTCCCAGGACGGTCTTATATGGCAAACCAGCACAAATAACAATTATAGCCATACTGATGGCTATTACGGGAGCGACATGGGCGACGATGGCTCGCTGGCCCTGGCAACTCTTAACTCGGGATACGGAGGCGACGAGTATGACGCACCATCCGGGACCGGCCAAAGTGGCTCCAGTGCTCAAGGTACTGTGACTCATAAGAAACGCGGTCCCGTACAGGTTTCCAAATCCTCACTGCGGAATAAAGCAATGTGGACTTGCCCATGTTGCCAAAAAACGTCTTCAAAAAAGCAAAAAGTTGTAGAGCATCAATCCAAGCGCAACCATTATTAGGCTGACAGAGCGACAAGGAGAAACGTATGAGCGGCTAATTAATCACAAGAAAGTTGCGACCATTTGGTGGACATCTTAAAAAGAGAGTAAATAGACCTATCTGTTCCTTGAAGTCGATTATATGTCAGATAATCTGCAATTTACGTGTATATAAGAGAAAATGATAGTAAAGTCCTTTCCAATTTCCAGGATGAATGTCTTGCGGTCGTGAATGGTTTCCTATGCGAGATACTAGAGCAAATTTCTAATGAAGGAAGAATTTCTTACTATCGTCCCAAAGAACAGATGAAAGTGTCAAGCATTGCCATCAATAAAACGAGTGTCTCTTTTCCATTCTATCTTTAGGTCTGTTCTAATGAGGGACTGTAGTTGAATAAATACAGAGGGGTCAACAAAGATTGTAGTGGCGTTAGCGGCAATTAAAGCCTGAAGAAGGGTCCCAAAAACCTTGGACGTATCAGGCAGCATCAAGCCTTACTGATGATAGAAAGCGGATCGCAAAAACATGAAATAGATACGATCAACAAGTAGTCATTTCCCAATCCGTTAATTCTCAATCTTCGACGCCGAAGCTAAATTTCCTTCAAGATATCGGCAGCAACGCTAGGGCTAACCCCTTCGCGTGGTGCTATCGGTTGTTAATCTATTATGAGATCATTAAAACTAGAACGTGGTCTTACTAGCCCATAGACATCTCTTTATAGCCTCGGCGGGGCCCATATCCTTTGATCTTCCCCAAGCCTCATCAAACAGCCTATCGAGATCGTCATCCTCCGGGATTTTTTGCGATTTGTTCTGCTCGTTGGCATTAAAGCCTTGATAGTTATAAGGATAATTTTGGTCGAGCATTTGTAATGTTGAAAGTTAAGTAATATTGTAAGATCGGGTGATGTTGTTGGCAAATCTTTAAGCAGAAAAGTGAAAAAACAAATGACGAGGAAAGAATTTGGAAAGGAAGAAGCGAAAGAAAGAGGGACCATTAAGTATATGTACCAATGGCCACACCCACCCGGTGGGATGACATGCAAGCTTAGCCACCCTTGCTGCGCCCCTTGGCCGCATAGGTACTTTAGGTACAATGTACTCTTCCCACATATTTCACATACAAATCTAGCTTTCGATGCCAGCGCACTGCCAGCGGCTGCGCTGCGATTACATTGCGAATAACTACAAGTTTAGCCCTCTTATAAATTCTTTAACTTTCGGGGGCGAGCAGGGGTGTATACCGGTACTTTACGCTAACATTTACTTTAGTAGCAGAAGCACGGATACTAAAGATAGCGTAAGTGGCTTAGGGAGTCTTTGCTTAATTAGGTAAGGTTAAGGCCGACCTAGGCGGGCCGAACGTATCACTTTAGGCGATTACATCATACCTAAATAATCGCTTTATCCCTTTAAGCCCTGAAGCCGCACCAGTACATAAAAAATGGAAAACCGGATTAATGCATAGTTAAATATGCCAATCAGATTTTATCGATCTAACCAGAGCTATTTCCAATTGGCATATCTATTTATGCATATTGATCCAGTTTTCCATTTTTTATGTACTGGTGTCAACTTGACATGGGGCTCAAAGGGATAATATCGGTAAATTTACCCACCTCGGGGATTAAATGAATGACCTCTTCGGATTAAAGGGGTAGCCCGTGCCGACGCAGCAGGTAATTTCGCCGCTCTGACACTGGCCCCAGAATTAGAGGGAAAAAGATGTTGTACACAGTTTGTATTGGTGGTGAAGTAGCCTAGCCGTTCAGGTTGCCTTTTAAATACTGTATACACCTTGGACCTTCTACAAGGGCAAATACAGCCATAGCACCTCCCTACTGCCCCAACTGTTAGCGCTATAAGTATTTTCGTGAGGGAACGTGTAAGCGGCCCCTTGGCACGGGGCAAAGAATTAGACCACGACGGTCGCGTCTAGATCCGGTCGGAGGAGGTTAATTAACGCACGTGCTGTTGTTATCGTCGGGATAGGCGTTTAAATCCCATAGCCGAAGGTTGCACCTAGTTACGACTACACCCGAGCAAGCACAAGTAATAGCGTCGCTAAAACCGTTGCTGCAGGCAATTAAAAGGTAGTAAGCAGAAAACTAGCAACGTACACGTAAAACATATTGATATTAGCTACTGCCATTTCGTACCTATCCGCAACGACGAAAGAGGCCTCGATCAAAAAGTTATCTATCGCTGAAGCGGGCTTAGATTTATTCATCGGGGCATCAAAAATCGCGACATTGCCTGCCCAGCCAGTCGGGACGACCATAGCCCTGCTGGGGATGGTGCCAGGTCCATGTTACCCCAGATCGGGGTCGGACCCTTAACGTTGAATGCATAAGAGGTGCTGATCGGCCCGCCCTAACTATGTACTAAGTATTAACAATAGCGATCGTTAGGTACTCTGGGGGCAGGTCGATACGGGGCTTCAGCACGGCTCCTTCAGTTCGTGCAAGAGTTGTGGTCAGCACCAGATGTGCTAAAGCGCGATTTACGTATGAACTGCTATCAAACATATATAAAGACTTATTGTAAAATAGTTATTGCTACTCATAATCCCTAACTATCCTTGAACCCCTGATTATAGCCTATATTATACAGCTAAAACCCAGAACACCTAAGACATCTGAAAAGTCCTCATGTTTACATGCTGGTTTTTTTCACACATGCTGTCAACACACTAGTAATAGTTTGCAACACAGTGACAGTAGAAATAATCGACGTCATTGTTGATGGGCCGGAAGTAACTCCTGTACTCTGAGAGGTATCTGTTCTTTAAGAAGTAGCTCCCGCATTCTGTAAAAAAGCCGCTAAGCTTTGTGAAGTAGCTATGCTCTGAGAGGTAGCCCCTATGCTCTAAGAGGTAGTTCCGGTACTCTGTGAAGTAGCTGTTGAGCTTTGAGAAGTAGCGTTTAGAATGCTTCTAGGTGTGCCTGTGTTGATATTGCTGAGTTCTATGCTAGGACTTGCCACGCCGCTTATAACAGGCTGTCCTAAGTAACAAGAGCCGGACATCATACCAAATCCAGTTGATAAAGGTGGAATAAATCCATGTTTTATTAACATTGTTGTTAGCAATATATATCGGATCGAGTCCTAATATGTACTAGTCTCACCACTAGCCGCCGGCGTAAATGCAGACAAGAGCCTCCCCAGAGTCGAGGTTGTTAGGGTTGTCACTGTAGACGATATGACTTTAGTGAATACCTTAGAAGAAGTTATCACAGTGGTTAGAGTTGTTTGTGTCTGAGTAGTCTTAAGAATACAGCCGATAGTCCCATTTGCGGTTGCTCGCGCAAAATCTTCTGGCGACCCGCCAGAGATAACAACGTTGTTGCAGGTAAGTAGGTTAGGGCCAGCGCATTGCCTGTAGATGCATCAATATCAGGTGATCGTACGAGAATGCAAGCCTACCAAACAACGCATCCAATGCCATTTGGCACCCCTAGTGGGACTGTGAAACTAGTCACTGCGAGACTATCACAGGATATGTTCTCGAAATGGTACGTGATTGGAAGAAACAGGGGATCAGAAAAATAGATGGTGGCTTGACACTGCCTTCCAAAATTGTTATCAACGCTGTTAACCGTCAGCCAATCACGGGTCAATATGAAAGTTGTTGGTGACTGGTTTCCTACATAGCGGATATATTGCTAACGCCTGCGTCAAGTTGGAGGGGTGGGTCTGACACACATACTGCTGGGCAGTGTTGAGCCAGGACTGCCATAGCCAACAACGCAGCGAATAGGATAAAGATAGGCATTATAAATGAATTAGTTGTATTGAGTGTTGGTGAAATAGATGTCACAAACATAACGGTAAACAAAAAGGGAGGGTTAGCCGAGGAGTTTATATGCTAGTCTTGATATGATAGGGTAAACCATCAAGGACAGGAAGCAAAAACGCAAGAATACTAACAACTAACATTGTGGGATCCGAAAACCGTATTCCGCATGTCAAATACTGTTCAGTGTAGCAGCTATAAAAACCTAAGCCGCCCTTCAACCTGGTGAGCCTGTTTTTAGATCAGCAAAGGTCTTTAGCCTGACACCTTGCCAACTTGCTACCAAGGAAGCCCCTCAACCAATCATGTCTGAGATTACGGGAACCGTGGATGCCACTGGCAGCCCGAAAGCCGACGACTGGCAGGAATGGCTCAACAATTTCGACTGGGCTAGTTACTACAACAACCAGGAAGACTGGATCAGCGGTAGTGCCGTGAACCCGCTCCAGTATCATGAAGTTCACAGGAACCCGATTCTTGGTCCTATGCCCACAAATACGACTGGGCATCTACCCCAAGCCTTCCAAGACAACAGCATGGATGCCTAAAGCCAAGAACTAAGAATGTGAGAGCCGTACGAATGGTAGCTTCTACGTTAAAACTAATTGTTTCATCAGCATATCACTCATCACAAAAGGCCGACTTGATAATATAAAGCGTGTTATCTTGAAGATTGACGCTGCTATGGCCCGAGTCGAGACTCTTGTTTCTAAGGCGGATGCTGCGACGGGGGATATTAGGGCTGGTCTACAGAAATTCTCCACTGATGTCATCAAAATCCTAAGATCATATGGACTTCTTGCTCAGGCCCAACCGCAATCCGATGAAAAAATAGGCATGAAAAGTCAGAGTTAAAGTTAGCAATGTCTGTAATCTGTTTTATGTCCGGTACATAGTTTTGCAGCTAGAATTTGCTAAATACCGTTTTCCGTTTTAACCTATCATTAAGCTGTTTAAGATTTGATCATATAAAGTATTTATTAGCCTAAGAAAGCCAGCTGCAAATTAATGAAAATCCTATCATTGCATCCTAGTAACTTTTAACAATGCCTCAGAATAAGCCCTTGCCTCTGCCACCTCAGCGTGGTCCAAAGGTTCTAAGCAAAATTCGCCGTAATACAGCATCTACTATTCTTTCCATGCCAGGACTTAGTCCGACCAGTTTAGAGTATAGCCCTTTGGCCAGCCCAAAACCCACACGAAAATCCAACAAGGGTCTGCAAATGAAATACCAGTTGCCAACCAAAAGAGGCGAGAAGGACGCAAAAAGGGATGGAAGCGACGCTGAGTCGGAGAAAGGCCAACCAACTACCCGGCCGTCGCTCAAAGGTCTCACATTTCGAAAATCACCTCGAAAGATCTTGTTAGAGCGGCAACTCGCAAGCCTCGATCAAGAAAACACAAAACTGCGACGCCAATTAAAACTTGGAAAAATAAATAATAGTAAAAAAAAAGAGGAGTTAATTGCTCTGCTTCACAACCAAGTTCAGCAACACCAGCGTCAAATCCAGCAGCAAAATACCGTTGTAACGCGAATTGCCAGCAAAATAAGCACTATGTTCCAGGAGTATCAAGATATGGTGGGCCATGCAGACTTTTTAGAATCAAAAGCCACCAAATCGGACGCTAATAAATCAGATATCACTAAATCAAGTGACAATGAGTTTTCTGTTGCTGGATCGGATCATATCCCTACAAAAGTTAGCCATAAGATTTCTAACCTCTTTCGTTACAATTTAAATTCGGATTACTCGGATTAATCCTTGTATAACCGAAGTTATCACTGCATGTTCTCTAAGGAGATCTGCATAAGTGTGGGGGATTGGTCCACATCCACATTGGATACACTAAACGGTTTGCTGCCTTTCACACACATGCAGGTACCCTTGCACAAACTAGGTTGCTTTTCTTTATATCAAGTACGGATTAGGTTACGCTCTGTTTTTAGTTGTTTTCTTTCATAGTATAAGTAGCACATTCTCTATAGCAAAAGTTGTATGTTTAAATTCTCGAATTTTTATTATTGCTTTATAAGTCTGCAGCCAATGCCTTTAGGGAGTAGCTAGTAAATAATGTCAAATCTTCAATGTAAAGATCAAAAGGTTCGGCTACACAGAACTTGGGTTGTTTAAAAGTAGCTAGGTGGGAGATTGAAAGAGTACTGTGGCGATACCGCTCTCTTGTACTGTGGGTGCCGAGGCGCTAGTGACCCGACAGTTTGGTTCAAGTCATATTGCGTCCTCCAAGCAAGCACACTAATACGAGGTTTTTAGCGCCAAATCCAGGGTTCCCGGACCTATGTGCATACCTCAGGTACCTTGTGAAATAGCCTAAATTATACTGTAAACGGGTACAGGTCAGCCCACTGTACTCCACTAGACGGCCTGCCTCCAGGTGTCTATGAGTGGTGTTCATACAGACGTAGCCATACAGCGTTGCCCCTAGGACCTCTCCCTTCCACTATCTGTCCGCTTAACCGCGTACATTGCGCTTCGCGCGCGCCTCCATTCCGGTTGATAGAGAATACGGTTATTTTTTACTTAGTCTACTACTTCCACCACGTTGATTAAGTACGTTTCCGCGTTACCTAACCTAGGTACCCATAGACTGGCTGAAAGGTACCGTACAAACCTGAATGGGAAGTGCTATTTCCTGTCTAGTTAATATAGTTGTTGACTATTTCTCTACTTGGCCCTTTTTCCTTCGTTGAAAGTATACCGATTTAAAGCGTATTTATTTCAAGCATTCATTAATTGTTTACTTAAAAGTGCTATAAAAACTTGCGATCGAAACTAAACATTGTGTAAGGTCAAGGTACTACGGCCGCTAAGTGCAAAACATGCATACTAAAAACGGTTTCATGTTTTACATTCATAGTTCCGAAATCTGTTTCCTGTTTTCTAAGGGTATATATAAAGGTTACTACCACCCAGGTTATATAGGTAATAAGTAAGACACCTAGGTCGTACTTATACCATATACACGATGTCAGCTGTTGGTCGTCATTCACTATTTGAAGTTTATGAATTCACAGATCATGTTGGAAAAGAAGCCAGACGTCGCGGAATTAAATCGAAAGTCTGGAACTCAAAGCTTCAGGAGCTAATCGACAAACACGGCAACGATATTACTGCAGAAGTCCAATTTGAAATGAACGAATGGCTTGAAAGTCATCTATTAACCTCCGATGCCAAAGGAAAGAAACCAAAGGGGGGGGCAGAAAGGGGTTCGCGAAGTAGGAGCCGCAGTCCACGAAATCCCTCGCGGACAAGGCCGAAGCCACGCAAAGATGGGCCTCTTAGTCCACCAGGATCACCGTCTCCAGAACGAAGCAATGACAAGCTTTTTGAGAAAACAAAATTGATGAACAACAAGCTTGGCGAATGGTGGGAGGAGGTCGAAGCTGACGAAACCCTACTGTCACCATTTAGTTACGCTGAGATTTTGCCACACGTAACACAGATGAGAGAATACGTAGAAGAAATGCCACCCAGCAAAGAAAAAAAGGAATGCAAGGAGGCGCTAGCAGCGCTTAAGCAATATATGGAATGGGTGTCGTTAGAAGAGGACTCTATTGCAGGTTTAAAAAACACGAAAAACGACAAGACCAGAAAGGACAGCGAAAGAAAAGACGAATATAACGACGTTATAAAATCGTTCTATGTCCTTAAATTAAACCGCCTTGATTAGGTGATACAGGACTATAAAAAGCTTATACAGTTAGCATTAGATAACATAGTCCCGCCACCCTTACCAATCTCGTCTAAAAAGTTTAACATCATGCTTTTTGACACCAAGGAGCGGGCGCAAACTCTAGGGCAAGTTCATAGCAGGGAATTCCAAAAGTGGGAAGAAGCGAGAAAGAGCACCTTGTCAAACTTAGAAAAGTTCGAGGCATCGGGCTATTCTGACTCGTACTCAGAATATATGTTCAAAATCAAGGAGAATCCTCAAACCCGGCCAGAATTCATTTTCGATAATAAAACCCGAGAGACCAAGAAAAACACGATCAAAAAAACTCGCGGGGTGAAAAAATGGAATACTAAAACGATAAAAACCTCTCCCCCCAAAAAGAAGACAATAAAACCAGGGGAAAGTGAGAAAGCGAAAAAGGAAAGAGCGGAGAAAAAGGAGGCGGAGAAAAAGGAGGCGGAGAAAAAGGAGGCGGAGAAAAAGGAGGCGGAGAAGAAGGAGGCGGAGAAGAAGGAGGCCGAAAAAAAGGAGGCGGAGAAGAAGGAGGCGGAGAAAAAGAAGGCGGAGAAGAAGGAGGCGGAAAAGAAGGAGGCGGAAAAAAAGAAGGCCGAAAAAAAGGAGGCCGAAAAAAAGAAGGAGGCTGAGGCTGAGGCCGAAGGAGAGGGAAAGGAAAAGGGAAAAAAAAAGGGAGAGAAAGAGGAAGAGGAAGAGGAAGAGGAAGAGGAAGAGGGAGAGGAAGAGGGAGAGAAAGAGAAAAAGGGAGAGGAAGAGGGAAAGGGAGAGGGAGAGGGAGAGAAAGGAGAAAAATCTAAAAGAACAACTAACACCGGTCCTAAACAGTTCGATACAGAAGCGATGCTGCAAAAGTACCCTTTAAAGATAAAACAGCATCAAGTTACTACCAAAACACCGGATAAGTTTCGCATTAAAGATCTTGTGTCGAAAAAATATGTTCAAGCAACTATTCATTATATAACAGGCCGTCGACAGCTTTTCGTTAGCATGCCAGGCCGAAACAAACGTCACCCTAATGTCAAAGCTGCGGCTATTATCTCTACCACTAAGGCTAGACTGGCCAAGAAAAACTTTCTTGCTAGTGGTGGGCCTACTGGTATACCTCGCAATATTTCCAGCTTTGAGAATTTCGAATTAAAGGATTTCTCTCCCTTAATGGTTGGCAGCACTGTTAAGAGTAAACACTCTAAGAGATACCCAGAAACAGCGATCATAGGAAAATTTGCTCACAAATCAAACCACTTTATTTTCACGAGGTTAAGCTTGATTTATGTTTTCGGCATTGAAGAAATAAAAGAGATGTTGGCAAAGGTACGGGTTATAAATGGGACGCCTCATCCCCAAAAGGCGCTCGAAGAGAGGTGGCTAAATGACTTGGATTTGGAAAACTGATAACTGTGCTTCATACCGCGTGCGTTGCGAAGTATAGCCGCTAGCGGTAACAACACTATAGCTAAAATGTTCCAGCATCGGAAACTGTTTTGCTTTTATTTCTTTTGTTAGGATAAGTTAGGTTTGTTTAATTAATACTTACAGATTGTTTATATTTAAATTCTTTTTTAACTTAATTAAAAAAACAAAATATAGCAATCTTTTAGCAATATTTATAGTAAAAAAAATCAATGAACTTAATTATAAAATTTGAGCAGACCTTTATTACCCCCCAGTTGTTTTTTGCTACTTGTTCGGGTATGTAGTGACGGACATGCATGCAAACTTAAGCATAATAACGTTTAAGTTTGTCGACACTTCTACACCGATGCACGAGTTTACAAACAAACCCGACATCCTGATCGGAGATGATGCTCGACGGGACCCTCGTTTACTTCAACAGCTTTTTTATAGACGTGTGCTTTATGCCCGGGTGGAGGGAGACGGTCTTCGGCTGCATTTTTTTGTCTATGGGGTCGGGTGTCGGTAACGATGACAACGCTAACATCAAGGCGAAAGTTTTCACTAATGGGCACAACGGTGCACTTGACGTGTGCTACACCTCGCAGATGCAGGGCGACAGCCGCGTCAAGGCACTTGCGTTCGGCACGCAACAGAACGAGACGTAGAAAACGAGGGAAATAGCCGAGGAGATCGTCTCCGCCATATACGAGCGCAGAGGGGTGACTAAATACCGCGGTGGCAAACGGCGGATTTATGTGCAGAATTACAACCGAGTGCGTGCATGCAATAGTGCAAAAGTGAAAGAATATATGCAAGCCTAACATGTTAGTTCTACACGTATTCGAGAAGTCGAAAGTCGTTATACTGTTAACAACGACCGAAGTATTGATCAGACCTATGGGACGCGCGCAGTGAAGGGCCGTACGTCGACAGCATGGCGATGTACTACAGCGACATGGTAAAATTCGCGCGCTTGACCTTTCCTAAAAAGACGGAAAAGCCCGAGCAGTACAACTACTTCTTGCTTCTGACCGAGCTGGTCTTTAGGTTGTCAACCAAACCCCAAAGAGAACCTCGAAATCTAGATAATAACGCAGAGATTAGGCCTTCACCCTGTCAAGGGCGACTTTACGATCGTATCTCTCAGCGAGACCAAGCCTTTGGTCATTACGTCATACATCGGCGCGTTGCTATCTGCGTTTACTGATGGCCGGAGAAAAACACCGTTGTAGCCTTCATCAACAGGACATGCAACACCGAAAACGCAGTCTCCATCATGAAGAAAAGGGTGACAAGTACTAACATTGCTGCCCTAAGACTGCATAAAAGTAATCAAACAAAACGTAAGCTCTAGGGGATTTACACCTTTACAACTAAGTACAAGAGCTTATCATAGACATCATCTACAACAAAGAGTTCGCAAGGCCGAACATAATCACCAGGGTCGTCAGGCCCGCGTTTGGACCGAGGTCACGACCGAAAACTTAAACAAGTGCGCCTATAGCTCCTGTAGTAAGAGCGAAGTGGTATTATGGAGACTGGTTACAAAGCTACCACCACTGTGAGGGGTATTCTTATGGCACTATCCTTCGTACCTTCAACAGCTCCTAAGTATACTAGTAGCGTTTGTCCGCTAGCGGCCATAAAATATAAGGCATAAATAGTGGGCCTAGCTGCTAAACCGCAATGCATTTACAGTGCCCTCTAATACTCTAAATAAGTCTTGGTAAGGCATGGATCAGCAAAAAAAAGGTTTATACTTATTTATTTTGCTACTTAATTACCTCTTTAATACAAAAACCATAAAATAACTAAAAACTAATTGCAACTTTTTAAAAGTAGTCCAAGCTAAGTAAACGTTTTACTGCTCCTCTATATTGATTACCAAGCGGCCTCTTGTGCTGTCTTTTCGCCGATTTTGTGAGCTGTTTATCGGTATCGTCGGTGTAACGCTCCATCAATTCATCAGTTTCCTCCAAGGTCCCTAGGCCAAAAAGTATCTGTTGATATGTCGATATAGAGGAGTCCGCGAAGTTTTCAGACTCTGGCATGTCAGGCTGATTATTACCACAGATACTGCGATCTTGGGGCGGCTTTTGGGATGACTCTTTGCTGAGGGAAGCGCGACGGACAGGGGTTAATGAAGATAGTGATGGACTTGGTTCCCGCTGGCGCATGGGTGTATAAGGTGGGCTTCCAAGACAAAGAGATTGTGTTGTGAAAGATTCGTCAGAGGCCAACGATAAGGCAGGTAAAGGACTCCTGTTTTTTAAGTCCCGTACAGTGTCGAAAGTGTCTGGGTCAAAAATATTTTCAGTCGGAATATTTAAAGATTTAACCAGTTCAAGTAAAAATTTAGAAAAAGAGGTGTAAAAATAAAATTGCCCTCTGTCTTCGACAATGACAGCAGTATTCGCAGAAAACTTTCTGCTGTATTGATGGGCCTTTTTGGCCAGAGTACATTGGCGGTTCTTCGAGTCTCGGGCGCGTGTCATAATTGAGTAGAAGTTGACTGTTGCTTTTTGTCCGTTGGAATGTTAAGAAGTGCTCCTGTATAGCTCACCATAGGTTTCTCGACATAAATGGGTTTTCAGTAGGTGGTATATATGCCCAGTGTAGCCGCTGGGGTGGGCCATGCAGCTCCATTAGGCGCCAGTGTGCTCTATATTTAGTCACTTGTCGCTGCCTGCCTCGTCGCACCTAAGCGCTGTCAAAAGCTGCTTTCTCAGTAACGGTAAATTACACAACCAGGATTCAAAATCAAAAAACAGATTTTAGTACTGCCTGAATGCAAAAAACGTATACAACTGTAAATCCAAATATCATATCTAAGCTCCGTGTGTGCCTTGAAATTGCCTTCCATCGCTTCAATGCGCATTTATCATGGGTCTTATACTTTTTTACGGTGCAGTTCTTGCAACTGTCATCGCGTTGGCTACTTGTCGTCGTGTTGCAGTAGTCCTTACAGAGAAATTTCAAGTCCAGTTCAAAAGACATATATTATATCCCTTGGTCTTTCCTCGGAGAGTGCATTTCGGCAGTGTCACACGCCTCGACGTCATTCTCCTTGTTTTTTTTCTGGGTGTAAATGGCCTGGTTGTAGGATGGAAACCTAACCAACAAGAAGCCATATCGCGCAAAGCTTCACAGATGGCCTTATTAAACATAGTTCCTCTGTTCCTCGGTGGAAAAACAAATCCCTTGCTAAGTTTTGTTGGTATTCCTCTCTCAAAATACTACTTTGCTTATCATTGGTTTGGAAGAGTGGCCACAGTAGAGGCATTCATCCATGTTGGGTTATCCCTTAAAGCGGGTGGCATTGCTGGAAGTAGTATTTCGCTTTCCGGGTATTCTGTAAGTTCTAATCCAGTACAGGCAATCAAGGCTAACTAGTGATAGATTGCTATCACACTCGTCAGTATTGCTGTACTGTTTTTCTGGTTTATTAGAAAGTTGAGTTACGCAATATTCACGAAGGTTTATACGGTTTTGTCTATAGTGGTCCTGGGTGCACTTCTGTCGCACGCTTTACTCCTAGATGACTTGTTTGCAAAAGTGCTTATCCTAACAGCCGCTGGCTTCTGGTTGACTACTACTACATTCCGGGTTGTGCGAGCTTTATATTACGGTACAGCGACCGTAGAAGTCCGAGCAGACGAGCAGGCAATCCGTTCCTCGGTCTGCCTTCGGCGGCCCTTAAGAGTATATCCCGGATGCTACTACTATCTATATTTCCTCGCTGCACCTTTCCGCCTTAAGATTAAAGGTTACCCGATGAATATAACATGGTGGAATATTGGTGACAGCCCAGGTTCCAGCTATTCCTCAGAGTTTGTCTTCCTCCTCTTCCAACGAGAAACATTGTCTTACCTAGCAAAAACTGGTGAGGGTTTTCGAAAAGTCTTGTTAGACGGCCCATATGGAAAAGATTTACGACTTTATAAATACGAAAATGTTATGTTGGCAGCTAAAGGCCAAGGTATTACTGGTATACTTTCGCATGCCTTATACTTAGCAGAAAGGCGATTATATAACAAAAAAACCTCAAGGGAGAACCCTTTTAGTCGGCCTCTATATCTAGACAGAACTAGGAAAGTTGACCTATTCTGGGTTCTTGAGAATAACTCTCAACAAAGATGGCTGCGCGATAAACTGCGATCTCTTCAAAAGCTCGACCCCAATAATGTAAGTTTTGCTTTTTCTTTTTCTTCCTCCCCTTTTTCTCTCTGCTTACTAGCCGATCATATATAAAGACTTTTATGCGTTTGGTGTATCTATCCCTCCCCCAAGAAACGTGCACCGCTATTTCAGCCCAACGAATATTGGCGCTGCTTTTACCCCGGTTAAAGTCCTGGATTTCATTAGGACGACATAGCTAAAGAAATAGGGCTAGGATTTGCTTCTCCCGGCAGGAGCATTGTTATTAGTATGTTGCATGACTTGCCATTTTACGCTTGATGCTAACGTAGGTATAGCATGTGGGGAGCCTGTGTTCACGGGACGCATCTGCGACGTTGTGATTTAGAATCCTTTTATGGAGTATGTCGAGGCGGAGTATTGCCCAATATATCCGTCGCAAAGTCCCAAGCGAACAAGCTTTATCAGACCTGCGAGGAGACGCAGGGGAAAAGAGGAAGATCTAAAAAGTTTAAATGCTAACTGTTAAAGAAATAAAACCCTGCAACTTAATCAAAAGTGTTCTATATCTTTAAAATGTATTTTTATTAATCCTGTTAATTATTGCTTAGCTGCCTAAAAGTGTGGAAGATTGATGTAAAAGCCCGTGAATCTTAAGTTTAAAAATGCTAAGTTTTGTAGATAATTTATGCAACCGTACACAACTAAAAGCGGATGTTTTTTCGACATAATGCCTTCATATAGCCTTATAGCATGCCGAAAAGCTGAGAAAAGCAATTTAAAAAAAACTTAGACTAAGTCGTCCGTATTGTTTTTTGCTGATAATGGGTTGGTACCGCAAGTTTTGGCTCGATTCTTTAATGTTTAGGCGCTTCGTGGCTGCGTAGTGCACAACAACCTGCAGCGCAAATTGCTGCCGACTCACACATAGCCCTCGGACCGCCTCTTTAACCAATTCAGGTTAAACATTTAGCCAAATGAATATAGTACTGGGCTTAGGAATACGTACTAGGCAGATCGTCTGTGGTGATTTTAAGGAACGGTCGACTTATAGCTTCTACAAGCGCAGGGGTGGCATTCTCATCGTCTGTCGCGTTTGCTGAACCAGGTTTATCGTTAAGTATTCTTTCGCTATCAACTAGGTATTTTTTGTTTTTAAGATCGTAAATAAATAGGAGGGTTGAATAAATAGTAAAAATAGTTTTAACTTTGACATTAGTTTCCATCTTGAGATGGGATTATCGATTGTAAAGTAGCTTGTTACTATAAGCTGAAGCTTGGTGTCTCTAGACAGTATTTAGAGAGTGCTAGCCCACACTTATAGTAGGTATTATGTCCGACAGCTCTTCCAACTAGGTACACTAGTGACTCGGCCCAGGTTTAGAGTAGTTTTCTAGCGCGCACTACCGCTGTCTGAAACCTGGCACAGATGTCAGATATGTACGAGGGGGTTGTCCTAATCCCCACTTGGTATGTCACATAAATGTAGTACAGCGTTTACAGTACGCACCCCTATATAGGACTAACAGCAATTCTTAAGTTTTTTAAACAATGAGTATACATCCCGACACACCTAGTATCCTTGGAAAGTCGTTTGGCTTTCGCGCCAAGCCTCTGCAGGTCTTCCGAATGGGGCAGGCGCTAACGTGGCGTGCATAACATGTTTGGGGGCTGAGGAGGGGAGACAAGGATTTGTTTGTACCTATGAAGCAAATCGGTACTCACAACGTAATACGGTAAATTAAAACAAGTTGGCCGGTTGTGAACAATATGCAGACCATAAAGCCGTTAGGCAGATTACCGTTTTTCGCATCGATCTACCAAGTACCTAAGTATCTTCTAGACATGTGCAAATAACCGTTTCTCGCATCTATTGATCTATTAAAGTCTAGGTATCTTTTATGTTATATAAAACAGTTTTTGCTTTAAACAGCATTTTGTATTTCGTATATGAACCACATTACAATCATCTCAATGTGATCAAGCTTTATATCCAGTCACACTTTAGGAACACCAACTTTCGACTCTGATTGCACCGCTTTTCAACAATCATGCCTCCAGCATCTAACTCTAAATACCGCCAGATTAGTAGTTAGGTCGGTGACGACCAACGAATCCCTGGTGTTGTATGTAATTTTGCCCGTTTTACTTACTCCTTTTTACACTGTTTTTCCTCTTTTCCCGTTCTACTCCGTTATTTTTTTATATTGAGTGAAGAGTACCCGTAAAACACCTACCACATGTAGTCTGATAGAGCCGCCGCCGCCACTGAAATTACTGATTGGGCCATCACGCTACTCATAGGTCTTGGTTTCTACTGCAGCAACCTTCCAATGTTATCATCAATTTATTTGGTCCTGAAATAACGTTGCTGTATGATTTTTGCCAGTCTGACGTCACTATACAGGACAACGGGGAAGACAACTTGTTTCTATAGAAGGTTTAGTATTGAATCTAACAGCTAGACTGCAATACAATTAGACTCAAAGATCTACAGCATATAAAACCCTAATCCCGATAGCAAAAGCATTTCTTATCTTTAACTTGTCATAGCCGCTTGCTCTCCGCTTTTACTCCCGCCCGTTGCACCGGATCCAAAATATGGAACCGTCCGGAACACACGTCAAGATCGCCGGGCAACTCCGGTAATCATTCCGCACATAATAGCGCTTACTGTATCATTGTAAATCAGTAGATGCGTATCTACATCATTTTACCCCTCTGTCTCATTGCTACCTACATGCGAGCATCGGTAGCCACGGACATGACCACGTAGTATACTTAAAAGCGCGAATTATTCATAAGACTGCTAGCAGCAGGATGCGAAAGAATGAAGTCCCATTTTTCTTCTTTTCTTAGTCCAGCGTATGTCAAGCACCCATACCTGAGAGAGTTGTGACATTCCTAAAAGGATGCGACTTCCGTAAATTGGAAGGCAGCATGCATACCGCAGTCAAACGTAAATACGAGTATGGACGACAGCTTTATAGTGTTTAGATATTAAGTTATCCACTCTTGAATTCATTCCGACACAGCGGAATGTCGCCGCGCACACTCTACCCGCTGTGGGAATGATCATCAGCCGCTAAGAGGCCGAACCCCTGGATGCAGGGTCAGACCCTTTGCGCTTTACCACGTCCAAGCTATTCGCAGGATTATCCCAACGATCGACAGGTTCAAGTGTCCACGGCCTTCCAAATCAAGGCAACGACTCGAGGAACTCCAACGCCATAGATACCCTAGGATGGCAGGACACGACGTGATTTGGCATCTCGTTGGAGTTGCTATGTAGATATGGAATCAAGATACAAGAAAGCATATATAAGCCCATTGATATCTCAGATTAGTCTGACCAAATAAGTTTTGCATCGTCATCTATTATATTTTGTGCTCGTAACTCATCGAAACACATATAATAAAGTCACTCATCATGGTTCGTCTCACTGCCATTTCCGCCACCTTGCTCACGGCCACTATGGCTAAGGCGGCGTGCGTCGGACCATCTGTCAACCAAGCGACGATAGACCTTATTTCGCAGTACGAGGGATTCAGTGCGACCGTTTGTGAGTGAACGCGATGCGTACAGTGACTTTGGCGAAGGACAAATCCCTGACAAACATTTTAGATAATGATCCGACTGGGAACCCGACCATTGGCTATGGGCATCTCTGCCAGCAGAGTGGATGCTCCGAAATCCCCTACTCTATCCCACTCTCGGAAGCTGATGGCAAGAGCCTTCTCGCGGACGACGTGATCGTAAGCTCGATTCGCCCCATATGTTGTCTCTCTCTAGCAATACTAACAACGAACCTGTAGCCACCTCAGAATTGTATCACTCAGCAGACCGCGTCAATAGTTGTCCTTAACGCGAACGAGTATGGAGCACTTGTGAGCTGGGCATACAATGTAGGATGCGGCAATTCTGCGTCGTCAAGTTTGATTTCGCGTCTCAATAACGGCGAAGACCCTGAGACTGTAATTTCAGAAGAGCTACCTCAATGGGATCAGAGTGGTGGTGAAGTCCTACCGGGCCTTCAAAAGAGGAGAGCAGCTGAGGTCAGTTTGGCCGAAACAGCTACCTCGGACCCTGCCCTCCCAGCCTGCTAAGCAAGTTCCAATATCATTACTGTCATGATAGGACTTCTTCATTGTGCCCGAAAGATCGAGGAGCTTATTAGTATGCGTGAAGCATGGCGAGAAAACGAAAATCAAGGCAATGAAAACTGCTGACGTGTCTTGATTGTGCGACAGTTTACCTGTTTTGTTACCATTTGACTGCCCTTTTTCCGGTTTTCATGAAATCACGATAGTTTGAGAATGGTGCAAATAAGAGTGTTATTATCAAGCAATTCCATTGTGGTGTGGTTGTATAGTTGATGTAGAAGATATAAGGGGGGCCAAGTGCCTCGGACTGTAGCTACTTAATATATACACTACCCAGGCCGTACCTAAGTATTTAAGGTTTGCAATTTAACTTTCGGTTTGCAGCTGCTGCTCTTTTTAACACTCTGTCCTTTGACTTTGCTGTAGTTCTCTCCCTATAAATTTCCCTTCTTGCTCGTTTCATCCTCGATTCAGATACTCCCATTCAAAGTCTCGCAACTATGGATACCACCAAAACTACTTGGCGGCCATCGAGGTATGCTCCATTTAAGGCCGCTCTTCTCCTACTCGATGACGATAAAGCAGATGTGAAACTCATACAAGATCCCAAGAGAAGAGAGGAGCTTTTAAATTCGACAAAGAGACTCTTAACGGCGGCCCAGGATCATAATATCGCCATTGTGCACTGCCTTCTAGACACGGCAAGTGATCCGCCTACTACGAGCGAACAGGCAGAAAAGTGGTGGTCGATACTCGAGTCCGTGCGAACGGCGAACCGGTTCACTATATCTGAATACCACGAATTTGCCATCAAAACAAGAGATACCTCTGATGGTAGTCGCGAAAGCACTTACCGCCTAAACCCTGGTTACCTGAGAGAATTTGTACTGCTTCTACATGAGAAGCTGCATGTGACACACGTTATCATGAGTGGTATCAAGACCAGTGGCACGGTCCTTGGTACGGCTATACGTGCCACTAACCTAAATTTCGCTGATGCTATCGTTACGGATGCCTGCTGGGACCTCGGTTTGCCGGCACACCGCGTCCTGTTCGATACAGAGCTTCCAGTGTCAGCTTGGGAATCAACAGTCGACGAGGCGGTCGCCTACATGAAAGAATGAGAACTTCTTCGTTCAGTCTCAAATCGAATTCCAGCCTGGAGATAGCCGTCAAATTTCTATCCCAAAATGACTACATTGTTCCGCAGAGCACGACAGCGGTATACTACGTCTATACAACGGTTTCTATGGAATGAACAGGCTGGAGTCGGATCATCTGCTTTTTATCACCTTTTCGCCCGATCTTTACTTCACAAAACAACAATCTACAGAAAAATTCTCGCCAGTACGGCTCGTCTTAAACTGCGAATAACACCCCTGAACTTAATACGTGACGGGTTACTCTTCTTCTGTATCCTACAGGTCACGACTAGATTTCTTTCTGTCGGCTTTAGGGAGCGACTTCTACTCAGGTCCCACTCCGGCGTCGTTCAGGCACAGAATATAGACTTGATGTTCATGGGAAAGGGAGAAATGATTATGAGCACGTTTATTGAGTCCGTATAGCTATACATTCAATGTTAACGTTATGTAGTTGTTACTCTTTGTGGAAGCCAACACAGATAATACTAGATAACACTATTAATGGCGATGACACATTGAACTATTGGATATACCATATGGCCGCTGTGATGCGCGCAAGCATAAAGACCCATGAAGCAACCTTTTTAGTCGTTTTTCGAACCGCTTCGTTCTGCCGCGCCAACACACCTTCCAAGTGCAGGTTTCTTTCATTCAATCGCGGAAAGGAACATCAGGCACATCCTTTTCGAGAAGCGTACATGACGGTTCCCACCCGTCACCCAGCCTGTATTCAAGTCTTCTCTCTGGAGGGACCATTTGCCTTAATGCGTCATAGTATTTGTCGTAAGCCTCCCGTGAATTGGCTTCAATTTCTTCACGGTTCTTAGCTCCAAAAAAGCCAAAGTGGACTTTCCGTATTGCCTAGGGTGCTCGAATGCCATTGATGTGCCAATCGATGAATCCAATAAGGCTGACCAAAGGATTGAAGAGAGTATCCAGCAGCTGCGAGCTGAAGCTTGGCCACCAGGAATCAAAGTCGCGTTGAACGACGACTACATTAGCATTAGGATAGGCCTTTACCAGCTGGTGAACGAACGGTGAGCCCATGTCGGTGACTATTTCGTACTTCGAGCCCCATAGAGAGTCCCAATCCTGTCGTGTGAATGGCTGTCTTGGTGTTGCCCCTGGAATGGACGGCCAAGTGGCCTCCACTGCTCTCTCAATGAGGACCCATGGGTTGCCACGAACGTCTTCGACTCCATGGTGAAATTTATAACCCAGTGTTCTGTAGGCTTCAGCGAATGACTGAGTTCCCATACGGAATAATGCTACGTGGATGACCAAAAGCCCTTGCTGGCCAGATGGTTCTTGGGTGTTCATCTTGTCATTACTTCTTGCGTGGAGTCTAGGAAGGGTGCCATTATTGTCAGACAGAACCGAATGCTGTTTTTAAATTGAAGCTATGGTATTTCGTGCGTAAAACAACCATTTGTGGGACTTTGTAGGAGGCAAAAGAAGAGAAGCTAAGTAAGCAAGAGTTGGTCGAAGAAAGACGAAATAAACTAGCTCACCCAAAGTCCTTGTCTTATAACAGTAGAGCCCCAATTGAACCAATCTCATTTGAACTAAATACTAAAACAGGAGGGTAGGTACCAACAATCCCAGGGACCCAGTCTAGTCCCATGCATGCACCTCTGCACCGTATCACCAACAACAACAGAGATCTGCGCGGGAACAGCCCGAACACATACATCCAGCACAACTGCCCCAAGATAATCTGCCTCTCATTAGACCGCATTCACTCGTGCGGTATATCAAGTTCTGAGAATATAAATTCTATGTGCATAGGGCTTTCGTTAGAGGCTTGAGAATAATCTCAAGTGATAGCAATCTGCTACAGCGCCTTGGACACTTGACCATTTAGCAGCTTTCTTATATGATAAAAATATATTATTTATTTAATGATATCGGATCATCATTTTTCATTTAACCAGTGTTTCAATATAGAGTTGTCTTAAAATTGTTCATATCATGTATGCTCTTTCTTAACCAGCTTTTTCCTTTCATTCTTTATAGATATCATTTCTAGTCTATACGAGATATATATATTGAGCATTATGGACTCCGCCCCTTTCCAAAAATTTCAAGTCGGCCTCAAGGGTCTGAAATTTTATACCCTGTTTTGATGAATCCCGTATGTTGTCAGCTTGGGTTGAATCGATCCAGCCTTCGAGCCGTGGATCTATCACTTCTCCATCGCCGAATGTAATGAAGCTGAACTGCCCGTCATGAAAGACTTTCTTTTCAATCCCATCCGGGAGAGGCCCAAGGACAGCCTCACCATTATTGAATCCTTCCATGTAACAGGGTCCCACTACTAATCTTTCTTCGCTGTCTTCAGTGGTAGGTCGTAGAACCATAAGTGCGTTGCAGCCTAGAATGACACAGACTTCGTCACCCGGGGCCACTGACTTCGATGCTATTCCAATATAACCAGTTTCTGTCGTAAAAAGTGCTCGACCTATCAGAAACCCCTTCATCAAATCCACGCACGCCTGTTCCCGACCGACAACCTGGAGCGAAGAAGCCTGAGTCCCGCTCTGCACTAGCTTATTAATGACTCGAATGGCGTCTTCTTTCGAGAAAAGCCCTTGCGGGGGAGTAACATAGCTATCTGAGAAGATGCCTGTAACAAGTGTTGAAGCGTACGCCTCAAGTACGCTGCCCCCGCTAGGGTAATCCTTATTCAGCTGTATGAATGTAGCGAGGTTTTGTATTACAAATTGCGCTTCTGGCCGGAGATTCGTTACTTGTAAGTCATGGTGATGAATATTCTTAATTGTATCAATAGGTATAGCTATAATGGGGAGTCGCTGTTGTTCGATCTGGGATTTTGGCCCAGTGAGGCAGCCCGAAGCATATCTATGAATGCCATCTAGGGCCTGCACGTACGGATTGCCGGTGGACCAGTCGGGGATCCAGCTAGGTGTCGAAGAGCCGGTAGATTTGGCAGATTCTGTATTTCGCAATTCGCATTCCGATAGGATATCAAGTCCCTTGTAGTGACTTAGATACCGTCTTGTCACGTCGTCGTACACCTCGAGATGCGTTCTCTTCGTATAATCCGGCACAACGCCAATATCTCGAAGTTGAGTTTCGAGGTTTAAGAGTCCGAAGATACGATCTCGTTGATCTGCGCACTGGACATGCCCATAGTTGAATCGCAAATTTGGCATCGCTCCGTTGTTATCCTGGAATAAGAAACGTCTTATAATTGTTTTACGTTTAGCGAATTCCACATTGTGTCCCCAGCCACGTAGTGAAGGTTTCAGGTAGTAGCAAGCCCACGCCCGCTTAAACGTCAGCCATGGAATCGTTCGGTTCCCACAGCTTACGACAGCAGAGGCCTGGTTAGCCAAGCCAATCTCTTGTCGAACCCATAGTCTGTCGAACCACGGGCGGCAGAATAGAGCATGGAGAGAGAAATGCTCATCCTCATCAAATGGTAGAGGTTGAGTTCTATCTGAAAGAACGGTACAGTCGGGTTCGAAGTCTGAAGAAGGTCTCATGAGTTGGCGGAAAAAATTGACGTCGACGCGTTCACCCATCCACTTCAGGAGGTCTATGGCTTCAGTGCTGTCGTTTTCCGCTTCGCCAAGCCACACGACTACACGCGATGCGCGTCGGTAGATATCTCCCATCATAGCCACACATGGGCCCTTTTCGATTTCGTTTCCCTGGTCAATACACAAGGCGTCTATCCACATGAACCTAGATTCATCCTGGTATCTCAAGTGCTTAAGGGCACTATTCAGATTTCGAGTGGTGCTTAACTCCAAGTTGTCGGCTAGTATTGGTTCCATGTTTTCTGTAGATCCCCATACGTACGAGAGAGCTTCGTAAGCTACTAAATGGGCTTCACTGCTTTCTTCGGCTACAAAGCGCTCATGATGGATAGTGATCGCGACCGGGTCATCGGACTCCCCAGGGTGGATCTCAGCTACACGTATTTGGTCGGAGGTGATCGGCCGATATGTATAGCTTTGAGAACATGTTTGGCTCATCCCGTAATCCTCGGTCATTGCTTGGGATTATAATCCGTGGGCAAGTAAATTTGCGTCAGGATAATACTTCGATAGCGTGTAGTGAATGTGATTGACTTTTTCATCGGAGAGCTGACAGGCACATTCAGCCGCACCGTCCTTTTATCAGATGCCGGGTCTATACATGGTATGGACTAGTGTTCTTACCCCATGTCGACCACTATACCCATATTGTTTGAATGAGTGCCGGTAACTGGCAGCAAGTAAACCTCTGAGGATATTAATGTATACTACATTAGCTACTTCACTAGTATGTAGATATGGAAATTATAATATCTCAGAAATTGTAGGAGAGATATTTCTATATGCCTCCATTCCCAAACTGCCTATCATATACATGCGCCGGGGATGGAATGTGAGGGGTCCGTACGGAAGCTTTTAGTACACGCAGCCTTTGGGACTAACCTAATACGATAGTTGGAATAGAGCACATAGACTTTCACGAGCACGATATTATGTTATATTCTCATTATTTTCCTGCATCATGAGCGAAATTGCTCTCCCAAGACACCTCTCGCCCTAATTCTACTGGCGACGGCCGACTTCCAATGTCCCAGGCTCAGATCAAACCTCTCATCAAACGCCACGCTCGGCAGGTGCTCAATAAACAACAGCTTCATTCAATAATTAAGTTCTCTCAGACTCCTCCTCACCTCCGCCTTCCTCTTCTAGTCTTTGTTTTAAATCTCGGGGCGCTAGCGCAAAAGGCGCGAATGCGGGGTAATGCAATTTTCTCGTAGAACCACCTCTTTAGGATCTGCGTTCCCTTCTGCGCTGAGCGCCACTTCCATTCTTTTACGGGGTAATGCGCAATGGTGTAACGCAAATAATCAGGTCAGCGGTCTCCCAGATTCATTCACGGAGGTCCGCGACCGGGCACGACAGGAGGCGGGGGAATTCTCGTGTCGAAGGCGCGTCGATCCACTACCTTGAAGTCGAACAGCTTCTCGAACTCTGCCTTGTTTCGCATGAGCTCCTCGTTGGCTTGTGTGAGTTTCTCAGGCTGACCATCCTCGGCGACATTCAGCTTGATGTTGAGCACCCACTTCTGCGCCGGGTCGACGGGCCGCAGGTCATCCCACGCAGGGAGGTGCACTATGGGACGACCTGGCGACTCTGGCAGCTGGTAGTACCTGCTCAGAACAATCTCTAGGTCACCTCTGTTGAACGAATAGCTCTCTTGGATGACCTCGTGTGTGTATCTGTGGTGGGTGATTAGCGCCCATCCGAGCAAGGAAGTAGCTGAGATGGGAGAGATAGACGTACGTGTGCTTATTCGCGATTAAAGTCATAGGCAAAGTATGTTGGAATGGCACCTCGATCTTCTTCCGAGATGTGATGGGAGAGTCTCGCAGAGGATCCGGCAGATCGGTCCATCGAAGTGTAGCGGGTAGCCGGTTGAGGTCCACCGTAGTCTCTTTGCCGAAGTCCGTCTCAGACGCCACCTCGTACGCAGCCTGCAGGACATATGACGAACGCATAAGTTGCTTGCTAAGCTCTACCCATAATTGCTTCTCATGCTGGCGTGGAAGTGCGCTTGGGGGTGGTGTTTTCGGCAGCCCTTGAGGCTGCGGCTGGCCTGCGAAGAAGAGGATGCGGTAGATGGACCGACGCGCTGTCATCCAGGACAGGCCCTGCAAGATCGCGCATGCTGTGTCGAACTCGCCAGATTTGACGGATCCGGTGAGGAATAGCTCATGCATTTTTTTTTTTATTTTTTTTTTTTTTTTTTTGGTGATGAGTCGTGATTTTGACTTCGGTCAGGAAGATGAGCAGAAGGCAGAGACTAAGTCCACCAATGCGCCTCAGCTCCAGTAAATGCTTGTAGTTCTGCGCGCCGAGATTGGAATGTCAGGGAATCCAAGTTTAATGTTCTTGTCAGGAATTCCAATGTCGAGAACCAAGATGGCGGTGGTTTTGGCTGTTCAAAGACTTTTGATGATGTTGAGATGGAAGGGACGGTTGAGGTTGATGGAGGTCGGAGTTAGCTGATTACAGGTATCTAGGGATCCTTAAATACATATGTGAGACTCGAAGATCAACGAATTAAAGCTGTATCGTTGCTGTGATACCTAATTAGTCATGATTTCAATGGGCTTCATTGAACATTACAATGCACTCACAATAGAGAAATATCATGCAAGTGTGAATGGGAAGCTTCATTACCCATTACCTTACCCATTGCCTATTGTCCATTGTCCATTGTGATTAAAGCTGTGGCTTAGTAATTGTGGCTTACGTCCCTCCTTGGTGGCTCGGGGGCTTCCCATTGGTCCAGCCCTGGATAGTATTGGTATCAATCCAGGTATGAAAACAATTGAATACCATGAGCCGTCCAGTACGGGGTTGGGTTTCAAAAAGGCGAACACTTTATAAACAAAGTGCTCGAAACGTATAAACCTTTACAATTTCATTGTCATGAACACCGTAAGACATTTCGAGGTTATTTATGGCTTCTCAAAGCCTTCAAAATGCTTCACAGCTGTCTAATATTCTAACCTGGGTCACGGAAAAAAAAAAAAGAAAAAAAAAAAGAAAGTGTGTATGACTCGAATTGAACGCTGTATTAGCTCAAAATAACAGACATCTAACTAGTTGACGGGAAAAGTAACATAATCCCAAGACTCCCCAGCCGCAATGAGCTGCGTATCAACAGAATCATCCCCCTTGCCCACATACAGCACCTTAGTGAACGCGACGTCATTCCAGTAGCTGAAAGCCACGCCCGGCGGGATAAAAGCAACATCACCACTGCTCAATACCGCAGTCTCATACTGCCCAATCTCGATGCTCAACAGTCCCTCCAAGACCTGGAATGCAGATGCGCCCGTCAGATTGTACTCCGGAACCGTGGTATTGCCCTTCTTCCTGTTGATGCTGATCGTTGAAATGGTGAAGTTCAGATCCTGCGTCTGCTCGTGCGTCGTGAGCGGCTGGATCACCTGATACCCGGACTCGGAGTTCAGTGCTTTCGGCCCGTACCCGTTGGCGATGAAATATGGCTCGCCGATCGCGCCTAGCGCGTTGGCGCCTGAGTGCCACACTGACCCGGTCGGTGCCGAGTCGTTGACTAGATCTGTGCGCGGCTCGAAGTCCAGTTGGGCGTAGACGTCGAACCCTTCCAGCGCCGAGATGGCCGCCGAGTCAGGACCGGCTAGCCCTTGATCGGGCGCGGGGACGTAGGGCGTATCCGTCCCAGATGTGAAGTTGTCTCCGAGGGTATAGAAGAGCTCTCTGTTCGAGCGTAAGCAGTCTACCTCACTTCACTAATGACTTAAATTGATCCATCCCTCGTCTGTCCATTCAACAAGAAAAAGAAAACACTTACTCAAAACCACCGGGCACGATAACCCCCGTTAATTCAGTGTCTGGGTCAAGGATCTGGAACGTATGCGTGGTATTCCGCACAACAGAACCATAATCGCCGGGCGTGAGAACGCGCGACTCCTGATCGTCGCTGCCGTTCTTCTGTGCCCAGAGTTGCAGACGACCCTTATAATTGAAGAAGCTCTCGTAATGCCGCTCGTGGATATGGGGTAAGACGCCGAGCGCGTCGCTCCGCGGCGCATTGGTGGAAATCAGAGTAAACGCGTCATCCGATGATGGCCCCGTCACCAGGAACCGGTAGATCTGCGAGCTGACATTGACGGCGCGGGTGTCGACGAAGTGCTCGAGGATGTAAGGCCGGAGGTAATCGGGAGCTTGCTCGACGTAGAGACCTTCGGCCGGAAGCTTACGGGCCTCGACGCCGCCCTTACTTACCGGCGTTGTCGCCGCTGCAGCTACGGCGATGAAGGCACACAGAGGACCTACTTTTGACACCATCTTGACCCCTTTGCGACGAATGAGAATAAGATCGCCAGTATTTCACTAGATGATGGGGATCACATTATTTATCAACCCCCGAAAAATCCATAGCTAGAATTACAAATACTACGGTATCACGACGATGTAGCCTTAATCATGCATATTACCGCAATTAAAGATAGCCGTGCACAGAGCAACGACACAGACGCATTGTAATCTCTTCATGGAATCCGGCACCTCTCTTACCGCCGGGTGAGGCGGGGAGTTTGGTGTGATATTGACCCTTGTCGGAGGATCAGCGGCCTATTCTAACGGGTTTCGGTAGTCGACCGCGGCAAGCAATATATGTAAATGTTTGGCACTCCTCTAAAGCCGCAATCTGAAGTACTTAGTTGCCATGAGTTTTAATTTCGCAACCTTGTCCCTTGCAAATTCTATCGACAATTAATTAGCTTGAATAAGCGTTACCCAAGTAACGCTATCATGCCTACCCTCTATCCTTCTCTTCGCGGCGATGTTCGCCAAGACTCATATCTCAGTTGTCCGCATAGCAGCCGGGAGTAGTGTACAGTATTGAAATCCTCATGATGAGTGTTCCGGAGCGCAGTCCCTCGGCTCATTTTGTTCATGGATGCTTCACAGAATTTATTCTACATACACGCTATCGTGTTCAGTTATATACGTAGTGCATTTTCAGTTCCCCAGTCAACTTGGCGTACCAAGTAAACTTCAGTGTCGGTATATCCGCTTCAGGTAGGTCCGTTGTAACTATCGGTTCATGCGTGGGGACTTGCCGCGTCATCGTGTTATATAATCTATGCAAATCGATGATAAAAGAACAGAGCACTTACTGGATATAGTAGAAAGAAGGAAAAAGGCAGGAGTTCGTTTCGCAGAAAAGGACAAAACATAGCACGATTCACTGGTTTAGATGTGAGCCTCTATGGTGCTGATTAAATCGTTTCACTAGCTATGACGCTACCCCAAATTTTGCATAGAGTGTATATTCACGGGGTCAATAATTTGATCCCCTTATTTAGGTATTATGTATTTAAATCCATTTATCTTGGTATCAACTAGGGATTGCTCAATTCTGTTATAACACTGCTTCTTGCCTACCGTGTACCGGCCGGTAAGCGCAAACTATCAAGTCTGCCAAACTCCCCGCATAGATTCAAGCTCAAGGTATAAACTCTAAAATAGGGACTCCTAAATAGAGCGTCTAGATGACGATACCCTTGGTCTGCTTGAAGTCCTTGAGCTTGATGTCGCGCCAGGCGATGACGGCAGCGAGACCGACAACCGTGATAGTGGTAGCGGCAATGAACATGTTCCTCAGGGCAGCGTCGTACGCCTTGACGATGGCCGTGTGGGTTGCCGAGCCGACGGGGAACGAGATCTGGGTTTCCAAGTCACCATAGATGGCAGCGAACTGATCCTTGGTGTCGTCTGGTAGGTATTCCAGTAGCTTCTCGGGGAAGACGCCGGTCCAGATAGCACCAGCAACAGTGCCACCGATACCACCACCGACGCTGGAGAACAGGCCTTCGATGGCTAGGACAACAGCGACTTCCTGGTGAGATGCCGCGGCCATGACGGCGACTTGCTCGCAAATAACACAAGCACCACCGGCAAAAGCGTAGAGGATTTCCACGAATATGATCCAGCCGATGTTAGTTCCCTCGTGACGGAACTGAATCAACAGACCGATGGCGAGAATCGTTACCGGTACACCGAAGTACAGTGCAACCCATTTGAAGCGACCAGTGTGTCGGATAGCGAGACCGACGGGGATGGAGAAAAAGCATGACCCTATACTGTAGATGTTGCTGATGTATCCGGTCTGCCACACCTTGAGTCTGAGTACGACTTGGAGGAAGGAGGTGAAGTAGGCCGTCCAGATATAGTACTCAACGAACAAGACAGCGGCGAGAATGCAAGCACCGAAGACCGTGCGGTCTTTGAGGAGTTCCCATGGAAGGAACTTGACGGGGGCCCAGTACTTCTCCCAGACAACGGAGAAGATAAGAAGAAGGAAACCGACGACGATGAAGGAGATGGTGAGAGGGTCTCTCCAGCCGTACTTTTGGTCCGAGTAGATGCTGAAGGGCAGAAGGAACAGCGTGAAGCCAGCCGAGAGGAGGAGGACGCAGATGATGTCGAACTCCCAGAAGTAGTAGACAATGGACTGGATGGCGGTTCTGCCACTCTTGGTGCGGACAAGGATTCCTTCCTTGATGGCCTTGCGCTCGTTGTAGGCGAACAGAAAGTAGAGAGGCAGACAGACGACGGGGGTGACAATGGCGAAAATACCGAAACCCCATCTCCAACCGATGCCGTTCAGTACGCTTTGGGCGAGAGGACCCGTGATCCAGACGGTGGCGATGTAAGGCGAGCTAGTGTAGGCGAGCACCAAGCCTCGGTTGTTCAGCTTGGAGGTGTCGGCAATGAAGACAGTAGTTGTGTAAGAGATGCCGTTGTATCTAGACACATCACAACGTTAGTCACAATCTTACTAGAGGGGAGAGATGCGCAATCGGTAATATCCTTACCCAACCCAGTAGAAGATTTGTGCAGCAGCGTATGTGTTTACGTTGTTGCAGGCGGCCATGAGGACAAGACCGAGAACCATGAAGAGCATCGTCACGAGATAACCCTGTGGGCGACCCCAAACATCGACGATCTTGGCCAGCGGGAGCTTGGAGATACCTCCAATAATGTTGGCCGCAACGCCGATAGTGGCCGTCAAAGAGTGCTCTTCGAAAGAACTGACGACGTAGGGCGTCAATAAAGAGCCCATACCCTGCTGTATAGCATCGACAAAGTAAATGAGCCAAATCCTGCATCACAGTCAGCTTGGGTCATACGCGAATTTGAGGGGGGTGCAATAGACGTACAGAGCGTAGGCAATATACAGATCACGGGTCGACCACGCTTTGGTGATTCCCTCCATGTTCTGTACACCTCGCTGGGCATCTTTGTTGATGGAGTCATTGTCTTCGCCCTCGCTAGAAGGAGGTCGCTCGGAGGTCAGACCACCCTCTTTGCTATCTGGCAGAACAGCTTCCTGATCATTTGGCCGTGTTTCTTCTTCCACCCGTTCCTGGGCGACGACGGTCTTGAAAGGGGACCTCATCGTGAGTACTGGATAAACAATCAACAGAGGTTGATTGTACAGCCAGGGGCTTTAAGGACTTTCGAAGGATAGGGAGCAAGGGAGTACCATGGATGTAGGGGACTCGGAAACACGGGAGATATTTAAAGACAACAATTCCAGTGTACACTACAATGGCCAGAAGACACGAGCGGGCAGAAACGGACAGATGACATTCGTACTCGCACCAAAGCAGGGGAGCAAGTGGCGTGGAGCGATCAAGCCCGACCGTTCATCGTACCAAATCCTAAGCTTGTCACTGTACGACTGGGCCCTACATGCACCAAGCGGATCTTGTCTTGTCTAGATGTGGGATAGAGTTTCTGCATGCCATTGCGGGATAAGCGAATCCAACGCAGAACTTTGGGACCCATACACCAGGTGCAATGTCTTAGAGGCGGTCACTATTCCCTAAATCGGATGACCCCGGCCAGGACAGCTCAGAAGCTGTGAGGGAGTTTTTCTCGCTAGTACACCATGCCGAGATACTCATGGTGTACTACCTGCCTGACGAGTAGCAGTTTTTCATTGAATAAGCATAATCAATCCTCTATAATTCCTTTACACTTTTTTGTGGTCTGTGCAAATTGCATTCTCGGCCCTTTGTCCTGCTCCAACCAGTCATTTTTGCAATTGGCGAGGACAAAAGAAACAAGAAAAGCAGGTCGGTAGCATGAGAGCCATTCAGCTTTCACCCCACTTACAAGGATGGTGGTGGTGTGCCATCCGGCTTACTAGCGCTGCATAATCATACAGTATGGGTCCACGACGGGGTCCACGATGAAAATTTTATCAGATTGATCGGACTGATCAGATTGATAAGATAATCATCCCATCAGATAGCTAAAACAAGCGTGTGACCAACGAGCGATCGAGGTTCGCCGAAGAAGTAGGGTGTGTGCGCGTCAATACAACGTACTACATGACCTAGCGTAGTAGCTATCCCGGAGCTACTGCTGAAGCAAGTAACGGCGCCATGTTAGATGACAGCCGACTCCGCTCTGTTTTGGTCGAGTTATCCAATAGTTGGGATTTGTTCATTTCCCAAAGCAGAAGAAGGCTCCGAAGACGGACCTCGAAGGAAAGCTATTTAGCATGTGCCTCAGATGTAATTAATTAGTAACAAAGCTAAGGGGGGAAAAGAGGGAAAAAAAGTAAAAATACCAAAAGGCTTGGCTGAGCCAGATGGTCGGTAGCCTCTTTACATTAGTTTGGTGATAGCTTCAGCGAGGCGGAGACCTTGGTTCTCTTAATGAAGCTTCCAAGACCTTTAGTCGCGTGGTTTATAGGGTCAGTCCACTTCCAGACCCATCCCTTCCCTTGTATGGTCCCTTTTTAGAAGACAACATCTTTGTTAACAAACTTGGGATCACTTAGCTTCGTGCCTATAGCTTAAGAAGGGAAAGGGAAGACGAAGAGAGAGAAAAAAATTCTCGAGCTCCTGTTCTGGACCCCCACACTAGGAGGCAATGGGAATTCCGCAACAGGAACACCAACTTGAATTCTGTTGTATAATACACACTTGAACTCCAGATGGCTTAACTTCCGGAACAAGCCAAGGCAGGCCAGGGATTTCTTAGGGCGCATGAGATCGAACATGCGGTTGGCTCGCATCCTACACCCTGCGTCCCACATTTGGAATTTGAGCTGAGGATACTGTAGGGACATAACAACGCACTGTTACGAATCAACATGGGCGCGGGCCCTTGGGAGGGGCCTAGCGGCGTTATTGCTCCAACGAGGGGAAGGAACTGTACCAGGAGACAAGCCACAGTTCCCGATCAGGAGAATCACGTGACGACTCACCCTAGATCACTCTGTGAGTGGGCTCACTTAGGGAGTGAGCCAAGTGAACCAGTGAGTCCAGTGAGCAGAAGAGCTCACTAATGGAATTGGTGAAAGAAAGACTGTTTATATAATAGACCAACGTTTCTATGTATTTAGTTGTAGTTCTTACTTTATAATTTAATCTAAGCATATAGCGACTTTTTGGAATAGCTGTGTGAGAGTAATCTTTTAACGACTACTTAGTTACGACCTAACCGTACAACGTTTGCACTTTAAGCACGATTTAATACGTGGAGCTTTAAGTATTAACGCTTTTACAAATTAACGGTTTATTATATTTTAAATTATTAAACTTATTTAGTGTTTAAAAAATAACTATATATAGTTATAATATTTTTGTAGCAGCTTAAACTAACACCCGTAATAATGCAAAGTTTTTTAATGCATTTATAAAATAAAATTAAACAATTAAAACAGTAAAATTAACAGCTAAAAACATAAGTTATAAATTTATTAAAACTTAAGCCTTTTAAGCTAGTTAAGCTAACTAAGTTTAATAGCGACTAAAAATAATTAAAGGGATTTTTAACTTAAGCAAAGGCTTATTTACGATATTATAACAATAGTTTCTCATTAAACGAAAATAAAATAATAATAGCTGCAAGATTTTTTATTAGCAACGCATTAAAATGGTTTTAATTTATAATAAACAATTATATAAAAAATGATAATATTAATAATATTAAAAAAAAAACCAAAGCAGCATTTAAATTTTTTAATAGGTTTAAAACAGCATTAATTAATATATACAAAAATCCAAAGGAAAAAAAACAAGCAAAAAAAAAGCTGCTTTTAATGTTTTAAATAAAAGCCGCATATAAATATGCAGTAAAATTCCGAAAAACAACAGCTAAAATAACATAAATTAATAGTAACGCTTTAATAACGGCCTTTTATCAAAAGTTAAAAAACAAAGTGAAAAACAAGTTATATAAAAACAAACAACCAAGCGATCTCGAGACTTATATTGCTAACGCAATAAAAATCGATAATCGATTATACAAACAACGTTTATAAAAACAACAACAAACCTAATAATTACCTAACTTAAAAAAAAAGCGAACTATAAAATCTATGGCATTAAGTACCTATGCGGAACTAATAAAACTAAATGCAACAAAGAAAAAGCAAAACCTAAGCAAGGTTAAGTGTTATAATTACAATCTAAAGGGATACTACGCCCGGGCTTATAATAAGCCTAAGAAAAAACAACAACTTAAAAAAGCAAAACAGGCTTTATTTATAACGATTGCAATGTTGAAAATTAACGACCAATGAAGTTAACTATAATAACAACACGTAAAAAAAGTGCCACATTGCAACATATGTAAAAAAAAAAAACAAGTGTGTTTAAAACACCTTTTTATAAAATAATTAAAATAAGCAAAACAAAACGAATATATTTGCAATTTTATTAATTATTAAAAACATAATATAAGCATTGATAATAAAACTAAGCAAAACATAACTACTTGGGAAAATTTTATTTAAATTAACAATAATAAAAATAATTAAAAAAATATTAAATTAAAAAGAGATTTTGCATAAAATAAGGTTAAAAACCTAATATATAAATATTAAAAATGGCTTAAAAGAAAATCTTGTTTAAAAAAACATATATGCAGCTATAACAAATACAACTATTAATTTAAATAGAAATGGTTGGAAAACTTGGTAGCAAGATTTATTTAACGAAGAGAATGCTTAAACAAAACATCAAACGCTTAGAAATCTTAAATAAAAAAAGCTAAAACAGCAATAATTTATACGCTGAAAGCTAAAAACAACATGAGAATATGGCCATTTTTAAACAATGTATAGCAGTATAACCTATTACTTATAATAAAAGCCGGGACAAATACCAGCAATTAACTTAGCTTAGCTACCGAGCTTATTGTCGAAAAACATTACCATAGCAAGGTTATAATAAGTTAAAAACCGACAGAAATAATACTAAAAAACAAAAAACACAAACAAATCCTTTAAATATGCTGTGTAACATATTAATGTATTTATTATTTGCAAGAAAAGCTATAACATATATGGTTTCCAAGATAACTAAACGGGAAACCTATAACGCAACCCTTATATAAAGCAGATAAAGGAAAAGTAACACCGGTATATTAAAACCCTTAAGGATTTGCAATATTCACAAAAGACCTACAGTAGCCTATAAAATACCTACAATAAATCCTACGACCAAAAAACTACACTAACAACAGATGCAAAATCTATGCTTAGTAAAAAACAACAAAGTTGCGCAAAACAATAAAGCAAACACAATAAATCAATTAAAACCGGCTAACGTTTAAAGGAAAAAAGCCTAAAGAAGTAACAAATAAACTAGCCTTAATAGCGATAAAACGAATAAACTTTAGCAAAAAATCCTTTAAAAATGCAATAAATCTTTATAAACATAAAAAACTTAACATAATTTAAAATGCAAAAAACAAAAAAATAAAATACTATTTAAACAAAAATATAATAAAACACTTTAAAAAGTTTTAAGCAGCAATTAATATAACTAAACAATTTAATAATATGCTAACATAGGCAACAATTAGCCAAAATTAATTAAAAAATAATAATGGGCAATTATAACAAATTAACAACTGTTTTTAAAAAAACTTAAAAGGCTTTATGTTATAATAGCTAAAAAAAGCAAACATATTAAAATTAATTTAATGTATTAAAAACATAAGCTATAAGCGTTTATAAATATAAAAGCTTAAACAAGCTTTATTTTTTTATAAATTATTAAACAATTAAATATATTAACAAAGCTTAAAAATAACCTTTATTTATTTTTAATTATTAATAATAGTTTTATTGCATATAAAAACAAAATAGTTTTAAGAAAAACTGCAAAACTTTTTTTTAACATCCTTAAACACAAAGAACAACTAGTGCTTAACATTACAAAAACATTTAAGCATAATGTTATTTTAAAAATACCTTGGTTATAAAAAAGCAATCCCAAAGTAAACTAAAGTACAGGCCAACTTCAGTAAAATATATTAAAAAGGGAATTAGCTAATAAGGAACTTAAAACATAGGTATTAAGCAATTTTATCGGACCACTATTGCAAATTTGCATAATAATCAAAAAGTTCAAGCCTATACTCGACAACAAAGTATTAACAAAATATCGAGACTACGGCAACGTGTTTAGTAAAACATACGATAAATTACCAAAGCATAGTTTATAAAACCACAAGATTTTGCTTAAGGAAAAAGCCAAATTATAATTATTTTTATTATATCACATGAATAAGGAACAACTGGAAAAATTACGAGAATTTCTTAGGAAAAATCTAGAAAAGGGATTTATCTAATCCTTAAAATTACCAGCAAAATCACCGGTATTTTAGGTACCACGCAAAACCAGTAAAAACAAAAAACAACGTTAGAGATTAGTAGTAAACTACCGAGACGTAAACTCTAAAACAATTAAATTTGTAAAACCAATACCTAAAATTAACAACTTACAAAACAAATTAATATACGCAAAATAATTTACAGCATTTAACCTACTAAACGCATACAATTAAACAAAAATAACATTAAGCAATAAATGAAAAACGGCATTTCACATATGTTATAAATTATATAAATTTTTAGTTATGCCTTTTAAACTCACTAATGCTTTAGCAATATTTTAAACGCAAATAACACACGCTTTACGCAAATTTATTAATATATTTATAATAATATATTTTAATAACATTTTAATATACTTAAAAAACCTTAAAAAACACCGAAAGCACGTTAAAAAAATATTAAACGCGTTACAAATTGCCAAATTAAAAATAAACCCCAAGAAAAGCAAATTTCATACTTAAAAGATTAATTTTTTTAGTTTTACGATAACTCTAAAAAAAATAAAAATTTAAAAGTCCAAGATTTTAGCAGTAAAAAATTAGCCGGTACTTAAATCGGTGAGTAATATGAGAACATTTATGGGATTTACAAACTATGTCCAAAGCCTCATTAAATAATTTAGTAAACACGCCAAACCTCTTTTAGACCTAATGAGAAAAAACAATCTCTTTAAGTAAAAAAAAGGAAAACAAGAATCTTTTGAAAAGGTTAAAGCACTTATATTAAAAAAGCTTGTTTAAAAGCTTTTTAACCCAAACAAGGAATTCAAAGTAACAGTTAACGCCAGCGAAAAGGCAATAGGCAAACAATTAAGTCAACGAGACGAAAATGGAAAATTGCACCTAGTGGCATATTTCTCGAAGAGATTTTCAAAACCAGCAAAACAATACACGCTACCAAACAAAGAGCTTATAGCTATTGTCCAAGCATTTAAAAAATAAAAGCATTACCTTTATAAACTTAAAAAACCAGTTAAGGTGTACATAAACCATAAAAACTTAACTACGTTTATAACAACTAAAATATTAAACAAACAACAAATTAAATAAGCGGAGTTTTTATTTTAGTTTAACTTTATTATTTTTCACATTAAAGGAAAAAAAAATGTAACAGCAGATATTTTAAGTCAATAAAGCAACTATAAAAAAGCAGAAACAAAAAGCCAAGTATTGTTGAAAAAAACCCAATAAAAAATTACACTTGCAGTTATAACTTCATTTAATCACGATAAATAAATTAAAAAATTATAAAAAAACCATAAAATAGTTTTATAGGCACTACTATAACCAACGGATATACTACCAACCTTTAAGCAAAGCAAAAACAAAGATGAAAAGGTTTATTTAAATCTTAAACAACAACTTACAATTAAAAAACTAATAAAAGCGATGCATGAACATTTATTAGCAAAACATCAAGGAGTGTACAAAACACTATCCCAAATATAAAAAAACTACAAATGCAGAGGACTTAAAAGCATAGTAAAAGAAATAGTTTAAAAATGTGTTTTATGCAAAAAAAACAAAGCACCACAACACAAACCATATAAATTACTATAACCAAAGCAAATACTAAACAAGGCTTGGAAATTTATTGCGTTTAACTTTATTATTAAACTACCCAAGTTAAAAAAACCAATAACCGGAATATTATACAATTTAATATTAGTTATTATAGAAAAACTTACAAAGTATGGATATTTTATACTATACTTGAAATCAAGTACGGCAAAAGATTTAGCCTATATAATAATTAAACATGTTTTTAATAAACATGGAATTTTAAAAAAAGCAGTCACAAATAAAAAAACAATTATAACCTTTAAGTTTTATTAATCATTAATGAAAACATTAGGCGTTAAGCATCGATTGTTTACAGCTTATTACTTATAAACAAATAAACAAATAAAAAAACTTAATTAAACTTTAAAGCAATATTTTTGCTATTACCTTAATAAGCAATAAAACAATTAAGTTAAGCTTTTGCTTATAGCAAAGTATGCTTATAATAGTTTTAACAATAAGTTAATGGAAATGTTTTTATTTACAGCAAACTATAAATTTAACCTAAAAATAAATCGAACTGTAATTAATAACGTAACGGCGCTTAAAGCAAAGATACGGGCAAAAGAAATCATAGGTTTATAATAAAAATTACAAAATAAGCTAATATTTTTACAAAACCGTATAAAAGCTTATAGCAATAAGCACAGGTTGTTAAAGCTAACCTTAAAAAAGAAAAACAAAGTGTATTTTTTAAAACGCAATATTAAAACAAAATAACCAAGCAATAAGCTTAACTTTAAACAAATCAAATTATTTAAAATCGAAAAAGTTATTTTAAAAACCAATTATTAACTTAAACTACTTAAAAAAGCTAAAATATAGCTAAAGTTTTATATTTTTTTCTTTAAATTAGCATTAAAAAACGCCGAACTTTAAATATAATTAAAAGTTAAACCTAACAAAAACCTATACAAGGTTAAAAAAATACTAAATTTACGTTAAAATAAAAATACCTATAAATATTTAATTAAGTAAAAAAAATACTTATATATAAAAACTATTTAAAAACTTATAAAAAACTTAAAAAATATAAAATAAATAGTTAATTAATTTTATTAACAATATTTTAACCGGCTAATATTAAAAAAGCGGAGTTAACTTTTTAAGTAAAAGGCAAACTAAAAAAACCTTAATTAATACTAGGAGTAATAATATTAACGGCTTTTTTAACAATAAATTAAAGCTTACCTTAACGCTTTTTCTTATGCTTAAATGCCTTTATTTTGTTTAAAGTATTAAAACCACAATAAAAAAATTTAGCACTTTTAAAAGCAAAAATATTATTTTATTTCTTTAATTGTTTTAATTAAACAAATTGCGCTAATATATTATTTTAAGTTTTTATTAAAAAAAACTAAGCTTTTTTTATTGTCCGGTAAAATAATTATAGTTTTGCTTGGGTGGCTTTACGTTTTTTACATATTTAATAACGTTTTTTGGTTATACAAACCAAATTATTAAAAAAAAAAGGCATTATGTAAAAACAACTCAGGTAAATATACACAAAGCAACAAATACTGCGGTTAAAATCCTTTAAGCAAATATAACCAGTTTTAAAACAGCAAAAACATAAGTCGGACAAAAAACCAAACTCGTCTAAATAATCAGCCAAACAATGTTGTTTATAAGCGCTACAAAACAACATAGCAAGCAAACATTAAAAAAAAGGTAAAACAAAAAAAAAAAAAAAAAAAAGAGAACTAACCACTTAAACTAATTGTTATTGAGGACAATAACCGGGGGGAAGGAGAATAATGTTACGAATCAACATGGGCGCGGGCCCTTGGGAGGGGCCTAGCAGCGTTATTGCTCCAACGAGGGGAAGGAACTGTACCAGGAGACAAGCCACAGTTCCCGATCAGGAGAATCACGTGACGACTCACCCTAGATCACTCTGTAAGTGGGCTCACTCAGGAAATGAGCCAAGTAAACCAGTGAGTCCAGTGAGCAGAAGAGCTCACTGATGAAATTGGTAAAGGAAGGACTGTCTATATAATAGACCAACGTTCCTATGTATCTAGTTGTAGTTCTTACTTCACAATTCAATCTAAGCATACAGCGACTTCTTGGAATAGCTGTGTGAGAGTAATCTCTTGACGACCACTTAGTTACGACCCGACCGTACAACGTTCGCACCCTAGGCACGATCCAATACGTGGAGCTTCGAGTACTAACGCCCTTACAGACTAACGGTTTGTTACACGCACAGTGCATCGTAGGTGACATGCAAGCCACTAGCATCCGCTTCACCGAGGTCCCTTAGGCTTTCATCATGTAGAGGACAATATGTCACGCGACATGCTGAGCTAAGAGCTATGATATAATAGCACGGCGGGCGAGAGAACAACATGATCGTCTTCATCATCGTCTTCGTGAGGAGCCGGTCGAAAGATGGTGAGCCATGAATTGTGACGACTGGGAGATCGTACGATCCCTGGTTGCTCAAGGCATCTTGGGCTTTGCCGATCTCGCCCATGACAGCACAATGGAGTCTTGGAGGCGGTTACTTCAAGATTGGAGCTCAGCTGAGTGAGTCTCGCCGCTTCCATGACGTTAGGAGCAACTAACAGCTTTATGATCAGTTCAAACGGCGCAAAACTAAGCCCTGCTCCTAACAGCTGAGGTCACAAGCTGCGATGAGCTGCGTTATTTAGTCCACACTACCTAGCGGTGGATCAGCCAGTATGTAATGGAAATTCAGGTGAATTGTACAAGAGGCGTGGTCCTTATATGCATATGTAGGTTATACGGCACCCGCATGGTCATCACCTACCCATTGTGAAGACCCCGTTTTAGGCCACTCCGTTATATGTGTGAATGGCACATGTTTTGTATTTCTTATACCGGGAGGCTGTTCGCTATTCCATCATTGTAAGACTAAAACTGAATTGAAACTGAGCTGTACAACATGCTGCGATATTGAAGCTGATTGTAGAAGTAGAAGGAAGGGTACGGTAATGTTAAAATAATATTAGAAAAGCCCGTTCGAATATTAGGCTCAAATACAGCAGGTATAAGTGTAGGTAGAAAGGACCAGGAGATATAGAGGTAACCGCTAGCCACTATATCGTTCGAGTAGCCAGGTACAACGTATGTACCATCATACTGGAAAATCTAGCGGAGTGACCTGGGGAAACGTGAGTTCCAGTCTGTTCCTAAACGGGGTCTGCACGGGTAGGTACTTTAACGCCCCAAGGGCGTCGGCGGAAGCGTCACAGCAACTATCAGAACTTCGAAATGCCTGTGGCTAATTTTAAAGCCTATACTATATAACCCGGAAATAATTTCAGCAATCATATCAGGAATTATATTTTGCTATGAATCAAAAAGCTAGTAGAGGACAGTCTAGAATTGGGTTTCGATCTGGAAATGGTTTAGTATGTGTCACAAGACACATAACCGATATAGACTTATGGATACCTAGTCAGTTAGTTGCCTACGAAGGTTTTCGTGCCGTCACCCAACAGGAAGTGTCTGTACCTATCCCAAGGACGAGGTTTTCAAAAGCATACGCCTTCTGTTTGGAAACTTGTTGCTATTGCAACATTAAAACCTTTGCAGCAATAGGTAGTGTTCAGCGAGCGACAGTTAGTCGGATATCGCATTAGTAATAATGGCTGAAAGACTTAACACTTCTTGAAACGTTACTGCAACCATTACTAAGAGAGTCTTTGGGGTGACAATAAAGTACACAATATACTAGTTGCACGGTAGTAGTAGTGGTGCTCGGTAGCATTGTTGAATGCCTCCATCCCAGTGTTGGTTGACTAAAGACTCTTGGCGGTTGCTGGACGGTATTCAAGCAAAGCCACAATATCACCGGCCACATCCATATGTGGGTCAATATGTGGCTTTTTGAGCAAACCAGCACGTGACCTGAAATCCAAGAGACCAGGGTCCTGCTTGGCCGTGCCGAACATTTTCAGCCCGTCTAGTCCACTCATTACGAGACCGATCGCCAACAATCAACAACGTCAGCCGACGATTGACTAACGCTCACAATGTCCGCGGCTCAGAAGCCCATCCGTCTCCCGCCGCTGAAGACTCTGCGTGTGCGGAATCCCAACGGTCGGCCGGAACGCCCGTGCGTGGCCATCATGTCCTCTGTCCTCTGTAAGGCACAACCGCAACCTTTCTCGACTAAACCACCATTTACTGACCTCCCATTCCTTTCCACAGCATGCTGGGCTTCCGCCGGTTACAGCACGGCCGGATGCGCACAAGTCGAGCAGGCTCTGCGAGCGTGCATGGACGGACCTAAACCCAACGCCCCGCGCAGGAGTGAAGTCAACTACCATCTGGCCCGATTCAAGGACCGCCTCACATACGCCGAGAAGAAGAAGAGGTGATGGGGGAGAATACGACGAGAGATTATCACTATGCACTGCCTAGCCCACTAGACAGACACCACCTTAGTCCACTATCGTACGTTCGACACACCCGCACGTTCCAGCTCGATGTCTCGTTCATACGGAGATATCTTGACACCTACTGTTGTCGGCCGGGATAATAATATCGCCCATGTACGATATAAAAATGAAGACATCGGAGTAAAGAAGCAACGAGATAGCATTCGCATGGCATTACGGACGGGAATTGCCGAAAACCTCATGATCAACGACAACGATTAAACGGGATATAAGACCTGTCCTTTTAGAGTTCATAGAACTTTATCCGTTCCCTTGAACGGGATTGAAACGCCTTGTATCACACTGTACATCAAATAAGACAGCCCATGTAAATACCGAGATATCCAAACAAATTTTTATTCATATATACAAACTCGTCAGCCCCCTCGGTGTCTACTCCTCCCCCCCTTTCACCAATTTGACTCACACAGCAAAACCCCCATAACCTAGCAAAGACAAGGCAAATGCAGACTCTGGTAATTACTGCACGTCTTCCCCGTCGGGACATCGCTCCCCGTCTGCAGATACACCTGCCAGTAATTACTGCCACTGCCAACCTGGCACACGAGGAAATTCAGCTGTCGGCCCCAGGTGCTCGTGGTGGTGGTGATGATAGTGTCACCCTCGAGTGCCCAGCCGGGCGCCGTGGTGTTTTCTGCAGCGCTCGATGACGACGAGGAGAGTGAGAGTGTCTTGTACGAAGTGGTGTCCGAGCCCACGATCAGGTACGCGCTGCTGTTGGCGCTCTGGATCGCCCCGTTGGCGATGTTGAAGTACTCGCTGCTCGCTTCGGGGCCCATTACGGGGATCGTGGCTGTTCGTGTAGAATAGAGAGTATCAATAAGATGACGAAAACTGCCAAGACTCTGGACAGACAGGTAGTAGAGCGAGGGAAGAGGGAGTGAACAAATAAACTAAAAAGGTCTTGGAAGTCGTAGGATAGGAACTCACAGTTCTGCGGATAAGCCTGCAAATAAAAATGAAAAATGGGATCCGTGACGCCCCGTATCTGCTCAGGCTTCGCAAGCACGACGGCGCAGGGTACAGCCGCCACGAAGGCGATGAACCTAGTGATCCGCGAAAACATTATATCTTTCCGAGACTTCTGTTTTGTTGTGTCTATCTCTTCTTTTCTTGCTGTCCTATTTACTTTGTTTTTCTTGTCTAGATAAGAAACCTAATCATCGAAGACTGAAATAAATCAAAGAAAGCAACTATAAAAGACACAGAGATATGCCTGCGACAGCTAGAATGAAAATAAAACCTGGCAACACGGCCAGCATGGTCGGGACCATAGTTCCGCCATTCTATCTTTTATCCCTCCACCTATCCGCGAGAAACACGGACATAGGTTTGTTATAACAGGCAATAAACGGAGGGTTAACATCCGTCCTCAATCAAGGATATCACATACAGTATACTGGAAATGAGTATGATAAGAATAGTATCTCATATAAACAGCAAGAAATCCTTTCAACCGTTAATGCAATAGATACCTAAAAGTAGATAGATGGCTATCGGTGTCTAACTATATATGTATATATATGCGTGGTCTACATAGAAAAATATCGCTGGTCGTCTGTATCTAGATTTAGGCCTGGTATGCAAACCAGTAAGTTTGATAAGAGTTAGATGAGGATTACTAATTGGGAGGAGATTATTGGCTGTCTCTACATATATGTATATAATCTGTCAAGCAGGTAGCAGTTTCCAAGCAGGAACACAATTCGGGCTGCATCTACGCAACTGAGGATAATATTCGCGTTTTGATGCTTAACTTGCCGTCATTGCGTGACATTTTGTCATAGCTTTCGCGCACCCGAGGCCTCAGCTGAAAACATCGCGTGCCCTTCTTGGCTTCGGCAGATGCACCGAAAAAAGACCGCCTTCCTATAACTAGCGCCACACATACAAAAAAGGCAGTCCACACAGGAGAAGAGAACATTTCAAAGCCGCCTACCTCGCCAGTAACTCCGGTTAATGCTCCTGATATGGATCCTCCGACTTTCACGAATCGAATCGGCCGTCTAATAGTCCAGTGATTGCGACGGCGACAAGCCGCGGTCGGGAGACGGAGAGTTCTATTTCAAAACAAGCGTACCGCAAATAAATTTATCAAAAGGAAAACAAAACACAATCGATATCTGTCAACGCTGAGTTGAAATGGTCCTAATCGTAAGAGACTGTGACGGGCGCTCTCCAGTGAACCAAACCATACAGTAGGGTCTAGGCCAACGTCTTATAGTCGCAATATGTCCAGAGAATCGCAAAAGGGTGTGAATGAGCGTTGTAAGAATTCGAGGCGCTGGAACGGGAAAAAAAATATCAGGGGAAAAGGAGTGGTATCCATGCTTCATCTCGTTTTGGTGATGCGAACAGTGTTTTGGTATTGGAGTCTTATTAAAAGGTGAATCAGATTGCGTTTGGGTATAATTCGTGAAAAGCGGCAACCCGGAAGCGAGTTAATGAGTTAATGAGTTTCGCAGGTGTTTCGAGGTTTACTCCATGTCTCCAACGCAGAAAAGTTCTATTTCTCCGACACCATTGGTGTACATGTTACTCGCACCCTCGCGCCACTCAAGGAACGCTATTTGGATATCATCGTCACTCTCAATGGTAACTAGATCACCGTCCTCGTCACGGTACTTCAGTCTCAGATTACCCTTACTAATCGAGCTGTTTGTAAATCGTGCGAGTTTGCCGTCGATACGGTCACTAAGGGACTGGTAGGTGATGCTAAAAGGGACAACGAGTGTCACGTAAGTACCCGTGTCACAGTTGACCTTTACTCTTAACTGTGTTGGGATCGGCAAATCTTGAATGTAGGAGTTACCTACTGCAGCACTACCAAGTGCTGAGGTCACTACTTGCCGCCCATCGAGATTGAGGGGTTGCGGAACGGTTGGTCCCGAGGTTTGCGCCGTAGATGGAGTGGGTTGTCGAGGAACGGGTTGAGTTGGAAATTGAGCCATTGTACCGCCATACTGGCCATTCTGCTGGTTCATACGTTCTCGCTGGACGCCTGGGCTTTGGGTACTAGCTCGGACTGGGGGGTCCTGTCGAGGAGATCCAGTTTGAGACCTGGGAATATTGGCGTCATGGGCAGGGTGAAGATGAGGTGGAATCCCAGGGACTGCAGGTACAGGGGTAGTAGTATTAGCTCTCCGTGCATTTTGCCCGTTTATATCAGGTGTACTGTATGATCTGCTACGCTGCTGCTGGGCCAGCGATTGTTGCGAGGCCATGACCGGCATAGATGGTCCCCTAGGGTTTCGTCCATTGATAGGAGTAGGGCCGTCTCGTGAGGGAGCCCGCGGCATGGCTGGGGCGGTATATCGATTGGTGTCTCTGTCTTCCCACCCGCCTTGCGGTGTAGATGTCCGAGGGAAAGGATACTGACCGTTTTGAGTTAATAGAGTGCTGGCTGTGCTAGTTCTCGATGACGCAGGGGACTCTGCCGTAGGTGAAAAATATGATTCGCCCCCACGAGGCACAGGCGATTGTGCGGTACCCGTCTGTACACTAAGTTGTCGTGGAGGAGGCGGGAGAGGGAACTGAGGTGGCGGCGCCCTAGCTAGGCCTGCCAATGATTGAGTGCTATCAGTAGTCACCGACCGAGCGCGAAGGCTGTTACTCGACGTATTGTGTGTCATCACTCCTCCCATGTTAGAAGCGTATCCCAAGTTGGGAGATGATACTTGGCTCAGCACTGGCAGTTCATCATCGTCGTCATCGTCGTCATCCTGCTGAACATACGGATTCTCTATATTATCAACATTTCTCATCCAAGTGAAAGCGGGAGTGGGCTGCTCAGGACTTGTCGTTGACGTCGCAGGGATATTGATTTTTCGCTGAATGTCAAGGCCTGTAGCCCACTTCTTCATAATTTCTTCGTTATTATATTTGATAGTGAAATTCTCGACACCGGGGTCACCTTTCCACCATATTTGTATCGTGTACGAGCCTACATACAAGTTAGCTCCAGACTTACTCCCTTCTGGGAAAATCCGACATACCTGGCTTGGCAAAGAATATGACTTCGGTCACATTCGACATAAAAATCCGACCTTTGAGCTGCAGCTTACTGTTCTTGTTACGGCCTTTAGAGATAGATTTGTTCTTGTCCTTCTTATCCTTGCTCTTGCTTGATTGGGCTTCTTTGCAGCAGAGGAGGATGTTTTCGAACAGGTAAATTTCATACTAATAAATTAGCCAGTGCACGATAGGAATCCAAGGACCTGGCTCACGGGGCGTACGTCTTTCTCTTGCTCACTGCGACCCGTTATCACTTGGTATGAGCCGTGTAGAAGGAGTTTACCGAAATGATCAACTCTATGGCTTTTCCAGTCATCAACTCGAATTCTAAGCTCTTCTAGTGCTTCGTCCAGTAGAGCTCGGTTGACTGCTTCATTGGCCTGCTTAAGGACTCGTTCTGCAGCCTCGATTCCTTTTGTGAGCTCATCCCTGTTTTCCGGCGGAACCTCACCTCTCTTCAGTAGATCCTGCAACTGATTAGCGCGAACGCGATTCAGAATGGCGCATACTAATGCTCGTACCTTAAGTAATAGGGGGTATTTGGCCAGTCTCTGCATTGGTTTCAGAAGGAAGCCATCAAGCGTGTTAAAGTCACACGCGACAGGGTGTTCAGCTAACTGAATCTTTTCAAACGCTTGATTGGCCACCTGTGCTGCTTTCCGTTGATTTGCAATGAAGGGCTGGTAAATCTCAAATCCCTCTTCGTTCATAACGAATATCGCTCCCCATTGCTGCGCCGTTTGAGGCATTGAATTGGTGGTCTCGACTCGGATTAGAAATCGTCGCTGGAAGTCTAGGATTCCATGTATGTTTAGAAAAATTGAATATGCTACGTCTCCAGGTAGAATAGCTCTGTCTACGAGCGTTTTCTTTAGATCATGCAAATTTTCCACGTCTTGCACATATTTGCGCTCTGTATCTACCAGTTCACGGATGATGTGATCGCGATACGTCATCTGCACGGCGGGGCCGGCAAAGTCGCCATCTTCTGGGTACGGCTGAATTTGGAGGAGATGCCCTCGTTTATCGGCAATATCGAGGACAAAATTTATGACTTGGATAACCTGGCGAAATGTGTGAGCATGCTTACATACACCGTATGTCGCAACAGGCAACAAAAATCAGAAGCAGAGACAAAACCTACCTTTACAAAACCTGTTGTGTCTTCGTTCATAAGATCAGAAACGATGAAGCAATCGGCAGCGGGGATTTGAATTTGTCTTAGACATGCGTTAATAAACTTGAAAGTAGCTGCCTTGGGGCGCTTAGTAGGATCCATGGTAATGTCGCTTGGGTCAAGAGGGACGTCGGGCTTGATGGAATTATAGATTGTGATTAGTGGATCACCGGTTCTGAGGAGGCCCCAAAGAGACTCGACAGGATTGTATTCATTCGACAGAGCATCCGCTTCTATAACTTGCAGATAGCCCTCAAAGTCCGGCACCTTAGCTAACCGCTGCTTCAGCGCCACGCAAATCTGATAAAGCGACCTTGAGGCATCGGCTCTTTGGTTAATGATATTGGCCGTCGCCACCACAGCGCCATTCGCGGGCGGAATGACGGTGGTGGAGGAGGCCATAGATGCCAACGACGTCGTCGAGGCAGAATTGACCGCCGTAGAGCCAGACAGATGGCTGGCTCTTAAGCTGCTCATAGTGGTGACGCCGTAGCTGTTGTTCGCTGGGAAGACCGGGGCCGTATTCGTCCGCAAGAGAGCCGGTGCATGTGCCATGGCAAATCAACCCATCCGAGGGAGAGACTAGCGAGGGAAAAGGTCTGAGGCACTGGGCTCAAACAAAGCGCAGAAATAACAGGTGCCCGTATTCCGTAGGGCTCGCTGGGGACTCGACAAAGTGCACTCGCGTGTCGAGGCCGAGGGCGGGGTCGAATATCGAGTACGTGGTGGGTTGATGAAGGATGAGGACGCAGGATGGGAATGAGTTCCAATGTTTTCCTTTGTCGTCCCCGCCGGTGGTGCTGACGGTAGTGCGGGCGCGATCGTATTGGCCGTGCTCTGAATCACGGGGGGCACCCAGAACGCTGGAATGTCTGGAATGTGGTCTGGGTGTCGGCAGGCGTGCGGCCGCGTGGTGGTGGGTGCGAAGGACCTCCCCAGCGCCAGCCAGTCAGAGTGCTTTTTGGGGAGGTGTTTTCCCTCTCTGTCCGTTTTTCTGCTTTTCTTTTCTCTGCTCCCTTCCTTCGCTTCTCCTCCTTGCTTGCAATCGGCGGTGCGAGTTTGCCGAACCACACAAGTCGTTTCTTTTGCCCCCGCAGCGGTGGAACTCGAGCCGGGAGATTCTATCGGTCGGTCGTGAGATCACTAGAAATCCGTGGGGTTGGTGACGGCGAGTTGCGTATCGACTCGTACTGATGCTGGGTCTGATAGATTGCCGTCGCAGCGCTTTAAACCAAGGACGGAACTCGAATCATGGCAAGTCGTGTAGATAAGGTGCTTAATCGTGCATGCCGCAGGGCCGATGCGGGATGAGGATGGTAGAGACAGCTGAACGGCGACGGAGACGGAGGCTGATTCGATTCGACCGATGCAGCTAACTACTTAGGTACGGTGCTGTGCTGTGCTGTGCTGCGCTGGCGTCGGTGGTTGGAGTCGTCGTCGTGGGATGTGTGCAGAATATCGGTTGAGCGTGGGGTTGGTGTCGTAAGTGCTCAGCTAGTCTTGCGATGCATATGATTCCCACAGATGACGAAGGTTTAGGGAAGAGTCGAGACGGTCGGCGTGGGGAAGAAGAGCATGAATGAAGTTGTAGTAACAAGACAGGGTAGACGGTTGGTGGTAGCGGCGGTGGTAGTGGTGGTGGTGGCGAGCAGTGGTTGGGGTGGGCTGGCTCCATACACTGGAAGGGAACTGGAAGGGCCAGTAAGTGACTGGATGGCCAGTAGACAGGAGGTCATGGAGGAGGTACCTAGTAGACTGGTGGTAGATTGGTAGGTGGGTGACCTACCGTACTCCCCAGGCTCGCCAGGTAGGTACCTCTCAGGGTCGGGCACTGACGTGATGCCCCCAATACCCACCTGTTCTGCCGCCTGCGACTTGTTAGGTTAGCCTTTCCCTTCCCCCTTGTCTCGGTCTCCTTTTTGCATTGTGGGGACTTGATGGCTACTTCTACCCCGTGTACATTCATTCATCTTCCTTGCCTTTTATCACCAATAGCAAGTAGGTAACGTCTTTAGCTGCACCATCTCACCTTTTTCGCCTAGGTATTTCACCCTCTTTGACCTCGCCAACCATGCAACACCGGGGTCATGGAGCACTCAGTCTTCGGCTCTTCTTGTTCTTGTGATCCAATTCCGGAGAGCCTGTCAAAAGTACGGGCTCAGCTGAAGATGCTGACACCGACATGTACAAGACACAGAACCTGGTTTGCATAACATCGCTGCCGGGTACGACATGTTCATGTAACTTGAAATGCGATAGGACTGGGCTTACATGTGCATCCTCACTTCCTCTCTGACCGGGCTCTCTGAAATCAAATTCTCTCGCTGTGATCGGCTTGCTCGATGCTGCTTTACATCCATCGCTACTCTAACTCGGGATCGTTTGCCCGACAATCTCAGTCTGTACCGGTGTACCTACATCGTTCGTACTGGCAGTGTAGCAGTGCCGTGCCGAAGGGAGCAAGCATCCTGAAGGGTTGCACGTGTGTATCGGCATAAATCATGGTTGCCAAAAGTACCACCAGCATGCTACTGCCTATATGTACATGCAGATATAAACTACAGGCAGATACCGACCTAAGTAGGCATCCTGTGCCCTGGGAAGCACGCAATTTGTATTCGTATCTAAGCAACAAAACCAGTTGCTTGCTGTCTACCTCTTCAGGATATACGTCATCCACGCATCGGGCATCGGGAGCTTCACAGAGATGCGATATCTTGAGAAAGAGAAGAAGGGCATGGGAGCTTGACGGGCGCTGACTGACTGACATCGGCCATGGGGCATTGATCGACAATATGTGATGGCGCCTCCGAAGCTGTTTCAAGTGTGCGAAGCGCCTGGGTAGGCTATGCCAAAAGAGGGTGGTGTCGACCGCTCCATGTAACTCGCCTGCCGCCCGCCGCCCTCCAAAAAGCCGCTGTGATCGCCTGGTAAGCTGTGTAAGCCATCACGATGGTACATCGGCGGTGTAAACGGCCGACCGGCGCCCTTCCCGCTACGCGCCGAACAATTGTACCGCCGGCATAACGACCAATTCTACCGTACGAAGCAAGCAAGCAGCCCTTCAAGGTTCTGCGCAGATCTGTCACGATTCACTGCGTACAGTAGTCGCCTACGTATGCCCCGCTCAGTGCTCCCGCTCCACCATCTTCAGAGCAGCGATTGTAAATATCTGCCTATGAATATTACGGAATTCGATAGCTGTTCTTTCTGCCGGTGAACGACGATCGGTCAGCTGAGGCTCCCTTCTCGTGGTTTTCGGATACCTTATCTACATTAGGTCCCCATCAGGTTCCTCTTCCTCTAACCACTCAACCTACCTCGCCTCCATAATCATGGTGATCATATATCCTGTTAGCTTCGCTTCCGTGTATACACATGCAATCAATCTGTTGGTGATTACACTCTTTCTTAGGAATGCTATACTTAGGATCCTTCTCCCCTGAGCTGCCGAGCGCTCGTAAATGCCAGCACATTGCTGGTGCTTGCGTCGGGCGGATGCAGCAGCACCTAGCGAGTTGTTAGCTGCCGCTCTTTCGTCCCATGCATAGAGACGCGGCGAGGCGGTCAAACCCGACGATGGTCCAGATATGGACCCAAGAAGGAGAGGCAGCCGCGCCCACTTGAACCTCCCTAAGATAAAATTACGATTTTCTAAGGTAGGGTTAGAGGGCCGTCCCGCTCTCGCTCTTCAACTCCGTACGCTCTTTTAGACACACAGGGAACACCCAGTCTAACGAGATGCACGACGCAATAACGGGCCAGATATTTTAGGATATAAGCTGCAGCGAGGCGTTTGCTAGGCATCCTCATTTGACTTTGTGGCATTGTATATACTAGGTAGGTGTTAAATACTGCGTCGCTGTCTATCCTTTATCGTGAGCGATTTGCTTCTTGTTGTTTTGAGTGTCTCTTGGCACCTTTCAGTTCTGTCTTCAGAGGCAGCCAGCCAGCCGTTACGCATGTAACAGTCAATCAATATCGTACATCCCTCTTGATGCCCATGGTTGATATAAAACCCACTTTGTAACCAAGATATTCCCATGATTCCTCCAACTGCAGCTGAGAATCCTCCCGGAGGATCTATATACTGCCCATGCAATTTATGTCGGCCAGCATGGGAACGACCACGTGGATAAGTGCCGCAGGGTTACGATTCATTTATACCTATATTTGTCGAGGAATAAGTCCACATGGCTTTACTATCATGTAGTGTGCATACACAGTCACCTTGTGCCGAGGGAAACGATGTACTAAGTATGCTAGGTCAGATGCCCCGGGCATGATGGGCAAAGGATTTAGAGCCCACACCACCAACACCAACACCGCTACCGCCACCCTCTTCAGTATCCTTGAATTCCTGTTGGTCGGCTCAGTACACCATCTCGCGAGCAGTGATGCGGCACGGCATGTTCTCTGATGCTTCCTTTCTTCTATGCATGGTTGTACCCTTCTCCAGCGTGGTAATCTACACCACCAGCAGCTTTCTGCTTAGTATGCTGAATCCCAACGCGGTCTGTTTATGCGAAAAGCACGATAAAATTGACCGTCAGCCAGAGGTAAGCGCTCGTCTTTCCCGGCTAGCACAAAGCAGAACTCGTGAACCTTCAAGCGTCAAGACATTGCCGAAGAAAGAGATTAGGCTGATCGAATTTGCCCCCTCTTGCCTGGTAGTGTTTCCTCCCCTACCATGTCTCTACCAGCCAAAACTTATGTAGATAAGCATCTCCATCCTCTTTGCATATATTTTTGTGAAGGGATTGCTTGAATAGACTGGAGCTATGGCTACCGTCGGACCTTGGAATCTCTCAGTTTGTGATCATATTATAAAGGCCCAAGTAAATATATGCACTGGCCATATTGCCGCTATATCACCCGGTCTCAGAGCTACTTACTAAGTATGGTACGATATCTATCCAGTAGGTCTTCGTGTTTGCTATGACGTAGGCTACCTACTACGGTAGCTAGGCTTTCTAGCATAGGAGGAAGACTTCATGCTCTTCACGTAATTGGTACCCTCTTAATTTAGAGGATGTTTAGTAATGAATAACTTGAGATGTAGACAGAAGTTAACGAAATGCAAAGACAAAACGACATTGGCTTCGAGTTAAGAACTTAGTTTAACTTAAAACATGTCAATAGCGCATACAGATGCACCGGCAGTTGATCTGTGAACCTTCGGCACTAAAAATTGACTACGCTCCCCAAGGGTCTACTGTAGGCGAGCCTAGCTAGTGGGTAGACGCCCTATAGTTAGTGCTACACTAAGAGCGGCCAGGCTTCTGCCCAGGTATTGCTAAGCAGGTGCCTAGTCACCTAGGCGTTGTCTCAGTCCCACATAGATGCGATCTTGATTGAACAAGTCCTGGACAGAACTGGAGTTGGCCCGTCCCTTGGCCGTGCACCACTAACTCCTTACATGGCCACACGTTATGGCGCAACCAAACAGCGAATCAACATGACAACATCAGCAGTCGTGCCCCAGCAACTACCAATGCCCAGATCTCTCACCACATCCATCTCATCTTTATCAGTCCAGGTTGACCTGTACAGCACCAATAACCCTGATGCCCAAGTACCTATTTACCACCTTGTACAACTCCCCAAACACATAAAGTTACAACCACCAACATCGCCGGCTCAGTTTCGTTTTACCTGATCAGAATCCTGGTGCACCAAACGTAGTGTTCCAGATCTAGTACGCCAGACCAGACAGATACTTTTGTACATCAGTCCTAGGCGATCTTGAATCTAGACCTGCCCGGCCCCGATCCCAGACCCCGATACCAGACCTGAGGTATCAGCGCAGGATGCTGGCCTGGCTTCGATTGGTCTGACAGCCTGCCAACCCGCACCGCCGCTTGCATCCGAATCCGAATCATCATCATCGTGTCCAGCCGCTCCTTGCCACTCGCTGCCTTACCCTACATTCCGTCCTGCGCCTGTCGTCCCGTGGAAGAGCGAGCCACCGTCCCGATCTTGCCATCCTCGCCGATTCCGCCAAAACAACAAACCGCCGCCCGTCCAACGCCTCATAGTGTGGTCGACACCCCCGGGCGCCCTCATCCTGACTGTATTCAAGGCGTGGCGCGGTAGAAATAGCAATGGAGACTTTCCCTCCACCTCAGGAACCCGATGAGGGCTATTCCGAGGCCCCCCTCAATACCTCCGCCTCGGGTGGTATCCAGGATAATGCCACCACCCTAGCCTTGCGCTCATCCGCCGACATCCCGTCCTGGCTGGCCTCTCAGTTGCCCAAGCTGACGGTGCAAGAAAAGAAACGTAAGGTGGCCCCTCTAGGCTCATGAATGTGAAGACACACGCTCACTTGCGTGGTCAAACAGATCTCGCCATGCTTATTCTCAATGAACTCCCCACAACCGCCATCGCGGATATCGTCATGACCCACCTGAACCCGCGCCTCTATATCAACTTTGTGCATTATCTGCCGCCCGAGATCTGTCTTAAGGTGCTGGGGTATCTGGACGCCGAATCGCTGATTCATGTAGCTCTCTGCTGCCGGGGATGGTATGGACTGGCTTCAGATCGAAAGCTCTGGGAGAAGTTATACTACCTCGAAGGCTGGAAGGCAATCAAATCTGAGATTGTGCTTGCGGAAGAGCAAACTAATGAAAACTCTACCTCAGTCCAGATGCACCCCCAGGGAGTCAGGTCGGTGGAAGGCGGCCACGTGACGAAGAAACGAGCCATCTCCGATCCGGCGTCGAGAGATGAAGACTGGGGTGACGACGACTACGAAATGATTGATGCAGATACCACGGCCCCGGAGCATCATGATACACAAATGTCAGGCACCAGTCTATTCGGTGGGCCACAGGTTGGGGGCAGCGGTTCCTCGTCGCAAAGTAACAAAAAGGCGCGAAACCTTGGCCCCCTTGTGAAGTCGCCGAGTCCCATGCCACGACGCTCGAAAGACAGGTCGGGCTTACAGTCCGATAAAGGCAAAGGGAAGGCTGTAGCCGGGGCTTCATCTACAGTCTCCCCACCAGCCGAAGCGAATAGTAGCCAATCGACACTACCCAAATCGACATTATGGATATATGATTGGCGAGACCGGCGTCATAAGATTAATTGGAAATATTTGTACAGCATGCGGCGGAAGCTAGAGAGTAACTGGGAGCGTGGCCGTTATAGCAATTTCCAACTCCCACATCCAGATTATCCTGAGGAAGGACACAAGGAGTGCATATACAGCCTTCAATACAACGCACAATACCTCGTCAGTGGCAGTCGAGATCGGACCCTGCGTATCTGGAATCTTCACTCGAGACGCCTTGTGCGCCAGCCCCTGATTGGACACAACGGATCGGTCTTATGCCTGCAGTTTGATTCTGATCCAGAAGAGGACCTGATCGTTTCTGGGAGCAGCGATTCGGACGTCATACTGTGGAAATTTTCAACGGGCGAGATACTACAACGCCTAAAGAGGGCGCATCGAGAATCTGTATTAAACGTCAAGTTTGACAAGCGGATCTTGGTAACTTGCTCCAAGGATAAGACCATCAAGATTTTCAACCGCCAGCCTCTAAAACCTGGTGATATGGGCTATAATGATCCTCAAGGGGTGAGTCCGGTACCAGTGAACCTCCGAAACTACGGCTATGATGATTCGCCTTTGGACCAACTAGCTATCATCCCCCCCTATACCATGATTGCTTGTTTAGAAGGCCACGGTGCAGCTGTCAATGCCGTCCAAATATGCGATAGGGAAATTGTGTCCGCTAGCGGCGATCGGAACATCAAGTTGTGGGACTGGCCGAGCCAGGTTGTGAAGCGATCATTTATTGGACATGGCAAAGGTATTGCGTGTGTTCAGTATGATGGACGGAGAATTGTGAGTGGTAGCAGTGACAACGAGGTCAAAGTTTTCGACTGTGAATCCGGTCTCGAGGTCGCCAGCCTACGCGCTCACAGTAATCTTGTGCGAACAGTGCAGGCAGGCTTCGGCGACTTACCCTATAGCCGAGAAGAGGATCAGCTGGAAGCGAAAGCCGTTGATCAGGCATATTTCAAAGCTCTAAACGCAGGTTCCCTCGACGAGGAGCGACCAGGCAGGCGACGCGCTTACAACGCAGGCAGCCGCCGTCCCGAAGACATCACGGCGTATGGAGCCAAGCTGCCTCCCGGTGGCGGTGGTGGGCCATACGGAAGGATTGTTTCGGGCTCATATGATCAGAGCATCATCATTTGGCGCCGAGATCGAGAGGGAGCTTGGAAAAGTGCACATGTTCTTCGCCAAGAAGAAGGCGCTGCAGCGGCGCTGAGGAATACTTCGAGGACCCCAACTTCTGCGGTTCCGCGTCGGCCATCTCCAGCATCTGCTGATAATTTGGGCGGCTCTACTCATCCAACAGAACAGACTCTCGGAAACCAAGCGCCTGCTCAGTCAGCCAGTGCACCTCCAACACTCCACCGACCACCGCCTACCTACACTCAAGTCGACCATCCCATCCACGCTACCATTACCCCTCAAACCACAGCTTCTTATACCCAGATGATTGACGCTGCCGTACCTCAAGGTCCTGCCGCTCTCCACGCCGCCCTGAATTCATTTCCTACAATGTTAACTTACAACTCCCACATTCAATCAGCTATCGATCGCGAGCCGGATGCTATGGTACGGTCACAATTACGGCAAATTGTTAGTGCTAGCCTCGTGAGAGCGCAGATCGCACAGAACAGAATACGGGAATCAGTACAACAAGCCCTGGCGGCCGAGGCAGCATCGTCTCACAATCCTCAGACAAGCTCACATGTGGCACCGCCACGACCGAGCCAACCGCTAAGTTTATCACAGCTGTTGAACGGAGACCCCCCAGGCCCTTCTACGCCAGGCCAGGCTGTGAATTCCGGATTTGCTGCTGGCGGTAGCCCAGCCCCTGCTGCGACACAAGGCACACATACTCACCACTCACACCATACTCTCTCACAGCAGCCGGCATCACAATCATTTGCAATGCATGCTCTCCAGGGTCTCGCCCAAGGACAGTCACAGGTCCACGTACATGGTCAAGCACCTATACAACCGATTGGGTATCCCCACGCTCCCCGTCCGGCGGCGGCTGAGCTGCCAGCACATGCTCATAACGCGCAAACGGACGCGGGTCCGGCTAGGATTTTCAAGCTACAGTTTGACGCGCGACGGATTATTTGCTGTAGCCAGGTTAGCACCATTGTGGGGTGGGATTTCTGCAACGGAGATCCCGAGCTCGAAGAAGTGGCGAGATTTTTCGGGACCGTGGAATAAACTGGGATAACATTATAGCGATTGATTTGTTTTTCATCTGCTAGACTCTTTTCTGCCGTGGCAGCCTGCTTACCTCTCTGTCTAGCATGACTGTGGTCGAGTTGCTGCTGCGACAACCAAAACACACACAATGGCTTGACATTGGGAACTCCATGGATGGGAGGATTAATACATAGCATTCGGTTAGACGTCGGATCTAAGACAGTGAAAACCAGGTGAACAAAAACATTGATGATTCTTGACGACCAACTCCTATTGCATGTACTGCTGCTTCTGAACCCGTGCCTGTGACTTGCTCGTAACGCCAGAAACGCCTCAATCGCATGACCGCTATTCTTTTCCACACATCTCACCGTCAGAGCGACAAAAGACCAGGTCACCTCGCGGCCTCCTGGACCTTGGAACTCTCAGGTGGTTCGTCGATGAAGTCAGGTACCTCATCCCGCATGAAATCAGGCACACCACCCGCATCTAGAGCCCCAGTCCCCTCCAACTCCAACTCAGAACCAAGCATCTCAAGCTCAGCATCAAGCTCCGCCTCATCAACATCATCAGGGACATCATACCCCCGACTCAGCGTCTCCTGGATTTCATTGCCCACATCCAACAAGTCCGCCATCTCATCCTGCATGCGCTCAATCTTATCCAGGTCCACCTTGCCATACTGTTTCTTCAGCTCCTTCTGCGTAGTCTTCATCGCGTCGACAGTGGTCATCACCCCTGACAAATTATCCTGCATCGTCTGGGCTTGCTCCATGTTCCATACCTGCGACTGGAGCTGGTCCCGCTGGGCTTCGTATTGTTTGCGCCTTTGGAGGACTTTTAGGGCTTTCTGCTTTAGGGCGGACTTTCCTGGCCCTTCGCGCATCTTTGCGAGCTTCGTTTGGTAGGTTTGCAGTTCGCTGTTTATGCTTGCTATCTTCACGTCTACGGAGGAGATGCGCGTGTCGATGTTGCTTATTGCGCTGTTTAGGGTTGGTTTGGGGCCCTTGGGGGCGCTGCCGAAGAGGCGGTTCATTGTCGCGGATTATATTTGGGAGAGGTTGGGTGAGTTGGGTGTTGGAGAGATGTCCGAGCCGAGGACGGACGAAGTGAATGAATGGTGAGGTGCGCTCGATGCTTGTTTCGTTGGGGACGATGCCGGACAGATTAGTCGGTTAAGTCGCGGGATAGTAAAATGCGCTCTTCGTTGCGTGTTTCGCTCTATGTATGTGTGTCACCGTATGTTGTTGAGGTTGTAGGTTTGTCGTCGGTCGTTGCTCGGTGTTGGGAAAGCTGTTGGTATAACCGCTGCCTATCTGGGGACTTAGATTTGGAGGGGCAATTGAATTGGGCAGGCAGGCAAGCTCCTTGGCGGTTGCCAATGACGTTGTACCTGAGTATGTATTGTAGGCTGGCAGCTGGCGGGCTGTTCGAGGGCCGTCAGATAGGCAGACAGCTTAACGATCAAGGGGCAACTTATCATCATACATCAAGGATTGTTTCGAAGGCGAATAAAACACTAAACAAACAAATAAAATACAGCGTTTCACAATGACATACCCAACTTGGAACTGGCCTAAGCCATCGTATTTTTGCATCATGAACTTACGAAGATTATGCATCATTTTCTCTCTATCTCGCTCTCTCTCTCTCGCGTCACATGTGTCAAAGGCAAGATACTATTTGTAGCTAAGCTATCGACTCTGTTTATTGTATTTATAAGTATACTAATGTGATACCGTAGCAAAATCCGAATAATAACAGTGGAAGATTGCCAATATGAAAGTCTCGAAATTGGCAAAGACTGATCCTGCGCGGCCGACGTCTTAAATGGAGCTCCTAGCTGGTCGGACACTGATTTGATAGAGGGTGTATTGCATTATAGATATCTCCACCCTGTCGATTGATACAGCGGGCCGCAATAACTGCTCTCGTGTTGTTCGACTCCCAGGTTGCTTGGCTATTCGGCCTCTTTCTCGATATCATCATGTGAGTTCGTTTGGAAGTGCCGCGGCAATGGGACGTCTCTATTCGAAATCGCAACTCCGACGTACAACAGGCAACGTCGCCTTTGATATCGAGATTGGTGTATTGTTGGTATGATAAGACCGAAAGTTCTCTGGGTCGATGTTCTCGACCTCCTCGCCATTTCGTTGGGGAGGTTTTTGTGACACGATTTACTTCTCGGTAAGCTACGTCGTCCGGTGATCTCGCGTTGGCGATTCGATTTGCCGTGTCCTAGAACAGCCCAGTCTTGTCGTTGACAGGAGCGGCGCGACGTAATGGAATTTCATCGACGATGGTGTTGGCAAATCTTTCTCTTTCCGTCGTCGAGTATTGGTGTATAACCGTCAAACACGGAGGCCTGCGTCCTATGAATATTTTTCCTCTGAATCCATGATCAATGGCAGATTTCCACCAGCCATTTTCTGATGCTCGATATCACCTTCGAGCCACCTCTCATCTTTCCTCCTAAACCCGCACAGTTTTGGACCGCATTGAGCCAAAACACAGAAGAGTATCAATGCTGCAATAGTCCCGGCGGCAGCGACACCGATAGCGATGGCGAAGTCTGTTGCGAAGTTTCCTGTTGAGAGACCCATGTTGATGCTCTAGATTTTGATGTTGATGTTATAGTCACAGGGTTATTTAACGAAAGAACAAGAAGACGTAAGAAGATTTAGAGATTATTCGACATCAGACTCGTGAAGGTATTGAACTGAGAGTTCTGACAACGAGACACCTCAGAGGAACTAGGCATACATATACGTGTAAGACACATGTCGGGCGGAGGATCCGCCATCACCGTATACGTTAGCTGCAATCCATCATATTGTTGGTCCGAAATATGTAACTGCTGCGCCGCATGTACATTGAGCCAAGTACATGCCTAAGTCCTAGCTGGAGTTAAGACTGGCTGACGTGAGAAGGTAGGGCTGCTGGTAGTATTGGCGCCAAGGCTTTTGCTTAGGATTTATCTTCATGCCGTTAGGACGTGTGATGAAATATAACAGATCTCGCCATGATGTGGTCCACTCTATGATACCTCTCAGTCTTGGATATAATACAATATTTGTCAAGTTGACGATGCAGTTTTGTATAAACGCGAAAAATCACTACTAGACAATGTCCTTGGTTTCATACAATATATGAATCGATATAGGTAGTGTGCTATATATAAATCGACGCCAAAGAACCTCTGAACTTTGAGATAAAACTAAAGACCTGCAAAAAGGTATACCTGTACCACGTAGTAGACACTGCCACATACGAGTTTCTAAGAATAACAACTACCAAGTGGCACTGCTGTAAGGCATATACGGCTTAGCATTAGTGTTGCAGGGGTATGGTGGGCAGACATGATTGGCCACTTGCTCAACGAAAGTAAATAACGTCTTATAGGATTGGCCAGACGTCATACTCTGCATCCAGCTGTCAGGCACTCGCCGACTTGAAGCCGCTCACCTGGTCAAATGAAGCATATCGTCTAGGTTAGGTAAACCAAGTCATTTTTGTGAACTGAAATAGACTATTGGACCACTTTTGTCATTATATGACCAGGACAGTATTCTTATTTGATATTGGAAGATACTGACGTGATGGGGTGCTGCAGATACAGGTAGTACGACAAGGGCAATGGGTGAATACCCATTTAAACAGCACAATCAAGTCTGTGGGCGGTCCCGGCGTGTTGTCAGGAAAACATGTGACGTCACCGATTTGCTAGCTGGCAATGCTGCTTCCAACGCAACAGCCAGCAATTGAGCGTGGCAGCCGACACCTAAACCAGCGCAATATTCTCTTATCGTCGTTCTACATCGCGGCCGCCAGAAGACGAAAAGACGAAATATGAGCTATGCGGCCCGAGCATGCTCTCAACTGCCAGCCACAAGCTTTCGACGGCTGGCTGGCTGTGGGAGAAGCGGCCCGACGCCATGCACCGGTCACCACTCGGCCCTGATCCGCAGCGCGCAAGTATGGCCATGGGGCGGTCCTCAACCCGGCTCTCGAAGCTTCACGTCGTCGTTTCGTCGCACAAGGGATCTTATTAGCGACGAGACTGCTCGTGAGACAAACAAGAGGGACCAAAATGCCCACGAGAAAGAGGTCAAGGCAGGCATACAGGAAGCCACGAAACAGCAGATCAAGCGGCCATGGCAGCGCGAGGGCGCAGACAAGCCGCCCGTCGACCAGACGCATCGCGACCTGAACAAAAATATGACAAAAGGTAATCAGTCTTTCTACGCATAGGCTTACGAATTGCGACAGTGATGTTGACCGCTGTCATTCCAGGCAAACTCCTAACAACCCCGACCCGACTCCTGAAATTGATCCTGCCACTACCCGTCGACGCCACGCACGATGAGAATGGCAACCGGGGCGAGTTCCGTTCTCTCTCGCAGAACGAAGACATCCAACCGTTGGCGCTGCTCGTCCATCCCCAACAACCTCTCTCCTACCTCGAACGCCTGATCCAGGCCGAGCTTCCCACCGTCTACGACAAGCACGGCCACGAAAAGCTACCTAGTGTCCACTTTCTCGCCGAGGGCTCAGAGCGTGACGAAGAGGGCCAGAGAATGGAAAAGAAGGACACCAACATCGCGTCGTACTCGGGACTCGGTCGCGAAGGCGTCGACACACCCGCCGAGCACCAGGACTGGGTTCGGTGGTCGAGCAGCACCGAGATTGGGGACTTCATCCGCGACGCCGCGCGCGGACGCGAGTTCGCCATTCACGTCGACGGGCTTAACACCGAGATGCGCGTCGACGTGCCGAGCTTCAACGACCGCACACACTACATGCGACTCAGGCTGAGGCGCATGTCGCGGAAGATCGAGCAATTGTCAAAGATAAAAAAGGAATGCGACCTTCTCGCGCACCGCGGCGCCCATCGCCTGGCACAGGCGGGCTTCGCGGCGTTGACGGGATGGTGGGCCACCGTGTACTACGTCACCTTTCACACGGACGCGGGCTGGGATCTCGTCGAGCCTGTCACCTACCTCGCAGGCCTGACCACCATCATGGGCGGTTATCTATGGTTCCTATTCATCAGCCGAGACCTGAGCTACCAGGCGGCGCTGAAAATCACCGTCTCCCGGCGGCAGAACATTCTATACCAGGCTCGCGGATTCGAGCCGCAAAAGTGGGAGGCTCTTGTCTTCGACGCCAATTCGCTTCGCAAGGAGGTCCGAATCGTAGCTGAGGAATATGATGTCGATTGGGACGAGACGAAAGATCTTGGGGGCGAAGAGGTGAAGGCGGTCTTGGAGAAGGAGAACGATAAGAGGAAGAGGCGAGAATCTGTTGGCGATAAAGATGCTGCTGATGCTGAGAGGGAGACGCAAGAGAAGAGCGAGTCTAAGAATAAAGACCAAGATAAGAAAAAGTAGACAAGACAGACAGACAGAGATGATTCCCGGGTATAAGCGGTGATACCCATCACTACTAACTAGTATTAATTAATGACGATAGACCTTTGAGTATATATAGATGTTATTTATTAGATAAATGTATTTTATCACAATATATATATATATATATATATAATATGTTGTCACACAAAAAAAAAAGCTTGAAAAATGACATCTAATTCGAAAAAGATGATCAACCCCAGAATCGAACACCCAGCCCACGACCAAGACCTCGGAGAACCACCCCTCCGCCCACATCCTCAATCAACTAGGGCAACTGGCATCAATTATCACAGTGGCCGGCCGTAGCTCTGTCACATCGTTGTGTGTATACCCTCTGAGCCCACAACCCCCTGAAACCCACACCACACACAAGTTGTGATCTTACAAGCTTTACCACTGAGCCAATTGCCCGTCATTGTTGAGGCCCGATTGCACTGCTCTTTGTATTGGTTTATAACCTCTTGTTGATTAGGTGGTTGTTTATTCGGGTTGATGGGAAGAAGGGGGGGTGGTTAGGTGAGGTACCTAGGTACCTCTGCTGCACGTGTTGACCTCGCGCTCGACGCGCTCTACTATTACCTAGAGGAACGTCATGGTCATGAGGTGCGCGTCGATCTTGCGCAGCTCGTTGTGCAGACACATCTGCGTGTCGCGGGTTACTTGCTCGTTGCAGTTTCGGCCTGTGTGCCGCTTGCCTGCGACCTCCTTGCTGATGATATCACCTAAACGGCACTCGTTTGCTGTGCAGATGCTATAATGATGTTAACCATGATGCTTTGAAGAATGCGGTTCACTTTATGTGTATATGCCCAGATAAATGGCAAGAGGGAAAGAGAGGAAGAATCTATATATATATATAAATGAAAACATAGTAAAATAGAGAGAGGATTTGAATGTGACATACTCCTCATCAACGCCCGGCACAATCTTAAAGCCGGCGTCATCTTATTCCTTCATGACGGCATGCAGCCCAGACTCTATCTTCTGGAACTCATCGGCGGCCAGAATGCAGCCTTAGTAGTTGGCACGCGGAGGTGATACTGCTCAGGATATCCTGCTTGTAAGCCGCTCTTGTCGATGTAGATGCTCTCGTTGTACGAGACCATCAAAGGATGCAGATCTCTAATGACTATTGTTAGTTATGGTGAACAGGGTGGATTATATTATGTGAGAATAGATATCTTTATATTAAAATAGCACTTACTGAATCGACTACACCATAGTATCTTGGTCTCCTGTTTCTTACAGGACGCCATGATAGACTGTATGTGTGTGTAAAATTGATTAAGTAAAAGCGGTATAGAAAATCACGTGAATCAGAACACGTGTTTGGAAGACCTGGCAATGTGTTATTTAGATGATGTTTGTCCGTTGAACCATCCAAGGCGCTGGTTGGTGTTTGATAAAAACAACTTCGAACTGATTTTGCTGGGTGAGTCAATTGGTGCATATCATGCTATGCTATGCAATTATAAACCATATACCCCCGTTTACTGCATCTATATGTAGATAGAGCAAATCTTTTTCGCAACGCCGAGATTTGTTTCCGCCAGTGAGCCACAGCTTCTCCTGACCTGAGCAAGCTGACGCTTTGATAAAATATCTCGATCTTGATACTTTATTCAGGGATGCAGCTGTGAGTCTCTCATGGATTTTGTCTTTTTCTTCATCACAAGTCGCACTTTGAAGATGGGTTTTGGATATAGCCGATGATCGGCATGTTCCGCAGCATAACAGCGATAATAGATGGCACTAACTGTGCGTACAGTACCTTACAGGTACATATGTAGATATCTCCATTTCTTACGTATATGAAGGTTGCTTCCTTACATAATCTTGGGGTAGAATCGGGGAACTCTCCGTCGCATAATTCACCAGTCTGAGCCGCGCGTAGCGCTGAAACTACTCATCGTAAGCGGGTTCTAAGCTCAGGGCTGCCCTGATCTTAATATGTGAATGGTGGAGCTGGATGCACTATAATTCATGCACTACATCCGCCAAGATCCAAACATAAGTGTATTGGGTCGTAATTCGTTGGAGTTGTATATCTGAAGCAGTAATGCTTAATGCACTGACTTCAAGATCTAAATCTGGGGTATTATGTCACGACCTACCCTGGATATGGTCCCACCAAATAAACAATGCGCGGCGCCAATTGGCATCGATAGTTGATGACGTTGGAGATTCCCCAAGACTGGGCGTGGCGTAGCATAGCTTGCCTGCCCACCTATCTGCTTGCTAGCTTTACGAATCCATCTCGCCATATGGGCTTGCCCGACGTCAATAACACGCGATTCGTTGAACTACGTGATACTAGTACTCAGCTTGCTGTGTTGTATGTGCTCTTCGAATTGCCCCGGTCAGTCGTGCACCCGGCAGAGCATTGGCGGGGGTTCTTGTCAGCGCTGTATTTTCTGTTTTCTCTCATCGTGAAACTTTGAAAGCCACAATATCTCACGACTTGCCAAAATACAAGACAGAACGAAGAGACAATAATAATAACACGATAGCAGATTTGGCAGTTGTATTTCTGAAATAATCGGAGCGGGGTGCACTTCCTGGGCCCTCCTATTCAAATTGTGGCTTCATGGCCCCCTCATTCGTCCACTTGCCCGATGGGCAGACCTACACGATTCAACCCGTCTTTGGGGGGTTATTCTTCAAGAACAACGAGCTTAATGTTCACCCTACGCCCTTCCCTGCAGGGTGGACAGTAGCATTGCATACAGAGGATGGCTCAGGGTCCAATACCGGGCTCCTTACTATTGATGGCGACGATGGGGAATCTGGCTCTTCCCAAAGCCACTCACATCGCTATCGCCGACCTACCTTGCAAAACGACACCATTTTCATCTCTTCTATATCAAACCCGTCTAGCCGGGACTTCAAACCGCATGCAAGTCCGTCGCGGCAGATTGCCTTGATGCTATGGATATCGCTGTACTGGTACTTCCAACAGCTCGAGCCTGCACCATATCTCGATAACGAGCGAACCAGGTTGACTCCCGCGGAGGCCAGGCCCAAGGGTGAATGGCATATCCGAATCAAGCGCGAGGGCATTTTCCACAGCAGGAACATGATCCCCAAGCTGGAGAGGATGGGCCTCATAACGAGCCTCGATAGTTCAGTGGGCTGTGGACTTGACGGCCAGGAGCAGGGATGGGACCAGATGTTCGTCACGCGCCGGATGTTCTGGCAGATTCACAGTGGCATATTCCTCTTCACGCTGCAGCCTCTGAAGATGCAACACGGGTCTTATCCAACGTCGCCGGTTGCCAGTAGACCAACCTCACCTGGGCCCAGCGACACACCGCAGCGACCGACTTCTCCCCTTGCGCTTCTACCGAGCGTCATAACTGCTGACATGCCCGGTGGTCCAATTCCGACCAGCCTCACGACGGCACCGGCGTTTCCAGTTGGCCCTTACTACTCCTCGTCTCACTTACCTACATACTTCCCCCCACCTCCGTTGCAGTACATCATCACGAACAACACGCGGCATCCGCGTCGCCAGAAGCCCCCGCGCATGGGCGAGACCTTCTACGCCCGTTTCATCCCCAGCGTAGGGAAGTACCTCTCCTTCCGGGTAGCCTCACTCTCAGCCGGCCCAGTTCCACACCTAGGACCTGTAGGAAACTCGGAGAAGAACAGCGAACACGCACATCTATGCTCGCTGACGGATCGCGCCCTGCTGCAGAACTGGCTATCCAAACCGCGCGTATCCGCCTTCTGGGGCGGCTATCACGACAATTTTCTTACAGACGCGCTGAAATCGCAGCATTCGTTCCCGGCCATCGGGCTCTGGGACGGGGTGCCGTTCGGCTACTTCGAGATCTACTGGGTTAAGGAAGATCCGTTGCTGGGGCGGGAGATGGGCAGCGACGCGGACGATTTTGATAGGGGGATGCACGTATTTATTGGGGAGGAGTGGGCTAGGGGTAAGGTTGCGGCGTGGTTGTCGAGTCTTATTCAGTGGTGCTGGCAGGCGGACAGCCGCACGATGAATGTCTATCTGGAGCCGAGGGTGGACAATACAAGGTCTGTTTCTCCTTTCTTCATTTTCTTCTGGTCGGATCCCGTTGCTCATTATGAGAGATGGTATGCGATGACTAACCGATTGACGCTAGGTTCATCGACCATCTCCAGAACTCGGGCTTCGCGAAAGAGAGACAGCTTGCGTTCCCGCATAAACAAGCATGGCTCTGTCGACTGAGACGAGATGCGTGGGAAGGGCCAGCTCTGTGAAGTAATTGGTAACTCTCGCGTGCGTAGCAAGTCTACTGGTGTTACAAAAGCGGCAAAGGGAAGCTTTTTTTCAGGGCATAGCAACTGAAATGTAAATGCGATGATAGCGCCGTCTCTTAGTGCCGAGTCGCGAGACTTGGTACTTTGCCTAACATTGTATTAGAGCAATGACTTTATCTAGCGCCCTCGGCCGAATCAGATCTGGAGAGCTGAGTAATTGAGCTCGGGACCGAGCAACGCGGTTCCTCTCTTCGAGCGTCAACAGCCTACTATTGGCCACTCTACAGTATGTGCGATTGCTAAGCGATATTAACGACAATACACTTTTTTTTTGTCCGGGTTTTGTCTACTTGCAATCTGGCCGTAGCGACGTGATTGCAGCCATGATTATAGTTTTCTCCATGTCTATGTATGAGTGGGTTTGGTAACTAAGTAGCGAGTTGCCGTACATAGCTGCTAAGATGCTAAGGAGGGTAAAGTGGACGGCAAGAGCATTTTATAGGTACCCACACCCCGCTCGGGACCGAGGATCGACCCACCATGAAACCCGGCTGGACACCGTCATGGACTTCATGGGGGGGATTCAAGAGCTTAATCAGACTACTTTCCTCACCTAACTCATAAATTGCTTTCTAATTCGGCTTTGGCATTCCAATACGTGCCAGAGCATGCCACCTAATTCCCATGATATCCCAAGCCCCATGAAATACTATTATTGATACGGGCACGATATATCTCTGTTGTTAGGACTAGCCCTTCAAGTATAAGAGATCACCTCGCCGTTTTGCCTCAAACATCTCATCTACCTCACAACAGCAACATTTTACTCTACTCTCACTCGAGATAGACTGAGCATATCAAATCCAAGTATCAAGCACACACAAGACAATGGCGCCTCAACCACGCAAGATTCTCGTCGTAGGCGCGACAGGCCAGCAAGGCAGCGCCGTGCTCTCAGCCCTCTCAGAACTCACCACCGCCAGCACTTCATCAGGATCCCGTCAGAATATCAAGGTCCTGGCATTAACACGCAAATCGTCATCAAAGAAAGCACAGTCTCTGGTCTCTGAATACGGCAAGACGCTGAACCTCGAAATTGTCGAGGGCGATACGAAGGACCCCGAGCACATCTTCGCCGCCCACAAGGACATTGATGCCGTCTTCTCCTACACCACCATGCCCGTCACCGAGGAGGAGGCGCAGGGGAAGCCGTTGATTACGGCCTCGGCGAAACATGGCGTGAAGCACTTTGTGTTTAGCAGCGTGGAGCGCGGTGGCGATGAGCGTAGCTGGGAGAATCCTACTGATGTCCCTCATTTCATAACCAAGTACAACAGTGAGTGATAAACGTGCCCAAATTTTCTTACTATGCATTCACGAAAATTGGATGCAATTCATACTCTGCGAAAAGGACTTGCAGGTCTAGAAGCTGTTTATGGAGCTTGCCGGCAGTGCACTACAAGGAGGTCTACACCACAAAGCAGAACAAGTAAACGGGGAGAGAAATTGAGTACTGACAAAACCTCCCAGTCGAGCATCACCTTCGCAAAACAAGTCAGGAGAACCCTTCAATGACATACACAATTCTACGTCCCGTAGCATTCATGGACAATCTCAGCCCCACATCTGGCTTCGGCCCCATGATGGCCGCCATGTGGAAAACATTGCCGCAAGACACTAAGCTGCAGATCGTCAGCGTGCACGACATCGGCCTCTTCGGCGCCAAGGCCCTGTTGCAGCCAGAGAGCTACAAGAACCGCGCCATCGGCCTGGCGGGCGACGAGTTGACCCTGCTCGACGTGCGCTCTATCTACCGTAAGGTGGCCGGCACCCAGCTCCCGCAAGCCTGGACGATCGTGGGCTACGGCATGCGCTGGGCGATCAACGAGCTGGGGCGCATGTTCAATTTCTTCGACAAGGAAGGGTACGGTGTCGATATTCAGAAGCTTAGGGCTGAGGAACCGCGGTTGCAGGATTTCGAGACCTGGTTGAAGGAGAGCAGTTCATTTGAGTGTGGGAAGGGGAAGTCTAAGAAATAGGCGATTCAGGTATTTCTAAACCACTCTCCTAAATATTGACATTGATGTTATGTCGCTCGCTCCGAAGACCTCACTCACTAGTTTAGTTTGGTGGCCTGTTGGTGGACATTGGGCCGTGTACTTGTATTGATACCATGAATAATCACAATGAGGAGAACCTAACCGATGAACCTCGGACCTAGGTATTTACCTTTTTTGCACAATAGTCATGTGATTTCGGCTCGTCGTTGGAATGTTTGCTCTATCTAGTGTTTGCTCCTTAGTATGATAAGGGGGGGCTTTGGTCACGTGAAGTAGTTGAGTTCCAAAATTGATTGTGAGCCAGCAATAAACTTGAACAATTCGGGCTTTTTTTTTTGAACAGCATAAAATTTCTATTCATGTCTATTACGACTTTTGAGAGAGTCGGTCTTTGGCTGTTGAATGTAGCAACTTTCAGGTGAGTCATGCCTTTGACGTTCGTAGGTTAAGTATATGGGTAACTATATGCGAAGACTCGTCGCACGAAGCGGCTAACCTCCCTTGCATTTCTGTTCTCGAGTACATACATGTGAAATTATTTGTTGAAGAGGCGGCATTATGACATCACTTATCATTCAAGTTGCACCAGGTTTTACTCTCCCTTGCGAAACAGTTTCTGTGTCTGAGGCAATTTGAAGGCGATGACGCTGTAATGGACTGGCCCTCGAGATTCCAGTTATGAATCAGCATGTATATTTTTGGAGTTTGTTAGGGATAGGATATCAACATCTGTAAGTGTTTCAAAGCATAAATGCTTCGTGTCGAGTTAGAAATCGCCTACGAAGCTGTTTCCGGACCATCGCGGAAGAACGTGGGCCTTGTGCCTATTCAAAATATGATGTTACTGATATTAGGGCTTAGGATAAGCGAGATACACATTATAACAATATATCTACGGATTTGAAGAAATTTACGAAAATAGACTACCCTCAGACCCAATATCCCGAGGCACTATCGGTCTCGGTTAGTCGAGGAGGGATAGTGTAGTGTTCGTACGAAGAGCGTCAGCCATATAATCCGTCAAGCAGAGATAGTTGCTGGGCAGCTTTCTCCTAACTCCACTGATGTCATAAGGGTCATAGCATACACAGATAACCTATCTAGGTAATGTAATTGTCCGTTAGTCTCCAATAGGCGCTCAGAACCGCGAACATGTGACTCTCTCAGGTGACTTCTGATACTATTCAATAGCATCCTCAATGAAGCTTCTCAATGGCCCCCTCAATGGATTATCTACCACGATGACGTAGCTAACTGAGATGACCCATTGAGCTTCAGAATGAGATGGGGTTGTGTGGGTTTGCCGTTGCTCCGCAGCAGGCCCGTGATCTGTTACACTTCATTCCAGATATCTTTCTCATATCTTTCTTCATCCCTTCCTTCTTCTCCATCTCTTCTCCATCTCTTCTCCATCTCTTCTCCATCTCTTCTCCATCTCTTCTCCATCTCTTCTCCATCTCTTCTCCATCTCTTCTCCATCTCTTCTACATCTCCATCCATCTCTCAAACACCTTCTGATCTTCCATCCTTCATCTATCAAAAAACTTCGCAGCTCCATCGAGATCATCATCTCAACATCTCCGCTTGTCTGATCATCTTGTCGTCTTCTACTTGACCTCGATTACAAGCGTCTGCCGCGTTGCTTTGCCTATCTGTTCTGCTCGCTGTCATCGTCAATCTACATCGTTGCTTTCCAGAACGGAGTTGCGCACACTTGAGCGAAGATCTTGCTGAAGTCTTCCATTGACTTCGTTGAAACAGTAAGCGCTACAGTGACCATTTAATTACTCCATCCTTATAGTGATACGGAGAGAGCCAGCCACCCTCGATTGAGCCTCATAGATGTCATATAGTAACTAAATAAAAACAGAAAAAACAAACCCAAAAAAAATCACTACTTAATCACCCCAGCGTCACTGGCAACAATGGAAGCCTGGGGCGCAGATGCTTTCTATGTCGTCTCGGATAGAATGCGACAACTAGCCCTCTTTGGCCCCAAATGGACTCAAATCAAGCTTCACGCCATCAACGAGGCGCTGCACAACGGGCTCCCGGCAATTCTGCCGCAGAACCAATACCAGCTGTTCGACTTCGACTTCTGGCTAGACTTGCAGAGACAGGCGGAGAAGAAGTGCGATATTCCGCCTCCAGACACCCGCAAGCCTGCGCGTCGTGTCCACTTCAAGGTAGCACAGCCAGTCGACTCTCCGGCGACGGCCGCTTAGGAAACGGTCTCGTCTGGTAGAGTCGCCACGAAGTCATCACGGGATCAGGCGTGTCCAGCTCAGGCTGCAAGGTACGTCGGGCCATTGCAAGCGAAAGTAATGGCCCGAAGCTAATTGTGTAACAGCAAACAATCCAGAAAAGAAATCACTAGGCAGGCGACGGCTGCAAACACTGCGGACACCAAAGAAGACGAGGATTCGGATGCGATATCTGATACCTCCTTCACACCACCCAAGAACCTCGGCAGATTCGCTCAGCTGGACAAAGACGGGCGACGACACGTCGTCTTGCCGACCAAAGTCACAAATCGCGCACCCAAGCAGCAGAGACGCACTCAAAAACCTACCCAGGGACGACGGCAAATATTACCACCTCCCGGCTTCCACAGCGCAGCTCCTAACTATGCGAGAAGGCTTGCGCTGAGACCCGCAAAGCTCACTTTCGAGCGAAAGCTGGACTTTGAGGTTAAATGCGGTGGTGTCTCGCTCATCGCACTTGAAGTGGAAGCAATGCGAGCTTCGCGTGGCGATGAGAAGAACACCAAGAAGGAGAAGAAGAGTCGTCCGGCTGCGAAGTACGTATTAAGTCACATCTGTACCGTTTTCATCAGGCAGATTAAGTCCTCCGGATAATTTCTGACTGGGGAAACACAGTAGACATTCTGATGTGCAACGAGTGTCATCAAACAAGCAGCCGAGAGCAAGGGACGAGGATGTATCTGCACACTGGGAGTCGGGCTTCTTGAAGGGTGTCTTTGAAGCTGAGAATGACCTTCTGTATGACAGCCGCTGGCCCGCTAGTACGTTCTGAGGAACGGGTCGATTATCATTGAGAATTTGTTTGTGTGTGTTCGGGTTGTTTGGTAGTTAAGCGTTTGACAAGCGATACTTGGGATTTACTGGGAAAGGAGTCTGGGGATACATGGAGCACCTCCAGGAGAAGGCTGCTTACGATAAGAAGATCTCGGGTGTTTTCTGATACGGAGTTTGTAATTGGAACTCTAGGATATAATCGGGATATTGGTTCTACAGCGCCTAGATTCGAGCGCACCATAATATTATTGGTAATCAGCAATTGGTGTGTTTCTTGCAGAATGTGTGTTCGTGAATCCCATCCCTACGTACGTTGGACTGAGTATATTCCCAATATCGAGGCCCTCACAAAATAGCGGAGACAATTCAATTCAATGGCTGTCGTGCATGAGCGGCTTATATACCGTTGTTGCACTCTGCGCGACAAAGGCATTGTTTTGCGACAAAGGCACCCGATCTCGCATCTCGGTAAATCTTTGACAAGTACTGATATGTGATAGTGCGTAGGAGGCTTTTTGAGATAGTCCGAGTTAACAATAGGGCACTAGGTATTTGACCACACGGCGAATACTTTGAGACTATGTTTGGGTTTCAATTCAGGCGACTTAGCCTCCAACTTCTCGGTCTTTGTTTCATGTTCAGGCCTATATCCGGCGTTGCTAATCTCCTAGACCCGATTGATGATTTTTAATAGATATACTATTCCCGCGCCATCACCCGGACAGAACCTCTCGATTTAATATTATTGATCATGAGGTTACGTAGCTTCTCTAGATACTGATAATCGGGTCACATAGGATGAACATCGGTAAAAAACAGTATATTCCGGTACTATTTGTCACCTGAAATACACTGTGTTATATGTTCTTATCCGTCTTGTTCAGCGCTACCACTTTAGCCTGTGAGAAGAACAGGGGTGGTTCACCTCTTTGCGCTCGCCACCTATTAGTAGATTCACAAAGTTCCCAACACTCCTCGATGACCCATCTCCAAGGTGATCGAACAAAGTCTTCCGTTACTTCCCAGTTACTACACTCCCATGAGTTGCCCCATATCAGAAACCCAGCGTCTTTGACGTCCCCAAAGCCTCCCATAGTACAACAGAGCTCATCTTGGTGCTCATCGTTTAGCTCTCGGCTGAGTAGGTTGTCTCGCATCCGCGGTATCGGAAAAAGGTCGTACCAGGGGTTGTGGACAGTACGACGTTGAAGATCAGTTGGTTTCAGTCCGTTAGGTAATGAACCAACCGTGGAATCCACGTGATCGGTAGGCAGACGTGGTCCTGTCACACAGAAAGGAGAGATGGCGTCTTCTTCGAGATGGCCAGCTGTTAAGCCAAGAGCTCCGGCATTTGCCATCAATGCTCGCACAAAGTTGAATTGGACTAGATGAGGTAATAAGGCGGGCAGTGGGGCACTTGCCAGCCAATTGTTGTAGATGAAGTCCTTGAAAGCACGGACACGCGGCTCAGCTTCCCAAGATTTGGGGTCGTGAGTCTGTATTGCATCCCACATATTCTCGACGTCCAATAGCTGCAACAGTGGAATGGCCCGGATCGCGAGGGCTTGATTTAATTGGATGACACTCGCATGATTGGGGTCATCCGTGGAAGCTTGAGCCTCAGCTCGGCGACGAGTCCCTGCATGAGTTAGATACATGTCCTGTTATAGCGATCGCATACTTACGGCGGGCTCTCTGGTTGATACGATTCTGGATTTTTCTCCTCTCACGAGTATTGGCTATACCCCGACATAGATCCTCCCGAGACCACGGCAAAATCGTCGCATCGCTGTGCAGCGGCTGCGCCATGACTAGGAAAATGAAATCTTTCGCACGTAGTTGATTGTGAAGCGCCACCACAACCCTGCTCTGTATGATGTCTTGGTGAAGTCGAGGAGGCGCCGAGAAGTGAGATAGCCATGCAAATGGATGACATGTGCAGTTTATCTAGACCGACGTCTTCATATGCCGCCGGCGCTAAGACGGAATTATGTAGATATAGTACGTCGAATATACCCACCTCGGCATGATTAACGGGCTGAAGGGAAGGGTATATGTAAGCTAGAGCTTAGCTAATATGTAATAGGTATGTGATTATCTTCTACCCCTGGCCCCGCTTTACAGGGCTGCTTGTATGCACTTGTCATCGACCTGCATTAGAACCAGTCCACTGGTGATGCAGCCCACAGTGGAGATTCCGACGACATCTACACAGCCATACCGCGTACGTCCGCTAACTCCGCCAAGTGATCCAGATAGTCTTCAAAAGTCCGCAGTAATAGAGATCATTCTAGGATTACGTTGCTTTTCCGGAACCCGCAGTGCCATAACCAATAGGATGAGGTTATACGGTCTGGAGATAGACTACCAGTGTATTCAGCCATGCGCTCAGGCGGTATCTGTCGCATGTTTACTGACCATAGCAGAATACCGGTAGTACTGTGATGGTAACACTGGCATGGCAAGCTGGGATGAGTTCACCATGGACTCGAAAACTATAAATCATTCGGACTCCTCGCCGGTTCATTTTCCTGCTTCACCTCTTGCTTCATCATAAAACATCTCTCTATTTACAGACCTCGTCTTTTGCGACCTTTCATACACTCTCAAACAATAGAATCGTCACTATGTCTTTTATGCAACCCGCCCCGCAGCCCCCGACCGAGCTCGGTCGATATCGTATCCTTGCCCCTAGTGCGGGTGTACGAGTCTCCCCTCTCTGCTTCGGTGCCATGTCAATCGGTGATGCCTGGACCAACCTGTTGGGAAGCATCAATAAAGAGCAGTCGTTTGAGCTCCTTGATGCGTATTTCCAAAAAGGAGGTAACTTCATCGACACTGCGAGCAACTATCAGGATGAACAGTCCGAGAAGTGGCTTGGCGAGTGGATGACTTCCCGAAAGAATCGGGATCAGATCATCTTGGCCACCAAGTATACTACAGATCACAGATCGTATGAACTTGGGAAAGGAAAACATGTCAACGCCTGTGGTAACCACAAGAAAAACTTACACACGTCTGTGCGAGATTCACTCGCGAAATTGCAGACCGACTACATCGACATCCTGTATCTGCACTGGTGGGATTGGACCACTTCTATCGAGGAAGTCGTGGACTCCCTCCACATCTTAGTACAGCAAGGCAAAGTCTTGTATCTCGGTATTTCTGATACTCCCGCGTGGGTTGTCAGCGCCGCCAACACTTACGCCAAGGCGCACGGCAAGACCCCGTTCTCCATCTACCAGGGCCGCTGGAGTGTGATGTTTCGAGACTTTGAGCGCGACATCATCCCCATGGCTCGTCAATTTGGCATGGCTCTCGCGCCCTGGGGCGTACTGGGACAAGGCAAGTTCCAATCCCCCAAGGGGCTCGAAGAGAGGAAGAAAACCGGCGAGACCCTGCGACCATTTTACGGTACCGAGCAAACAGAACAAGAGATCAAGATCAGCGCTGCACTTGCTAAAGTCGCCGAGGAACACGGCATCGAGTCTGTCACGGCGGTCGCGCTAGCTTACGTCTTGGCTAAATATCCGTACTGCTATCCTATCATCGGAGGACGCAAAGTCAAGCACCTCGAGGATAATATTCTGTCGCTTGATATCAAGTTGACCGACAAGCAGATCCAGGATCTGGAATCCGTCGTGTCTTTCGATATTGGATTCCCAGGTACTCTCATCGGACCTGAGATCGGAGAAATCGGAACAACCCAGGGCTTCGTGGCTGCTTCCGGTCACATAGCCGTTGTTCCAAACCCCAAGTCTCTTCAGCGTGCTTAATTGAACGCTGGGTTATGAATGTCCTGCCAAGTTGTCAGGCAATTGGGAGATAAAGGATATTCTCTATTCATATACAAAATTTAGTGTACAGAACAATGTTAACCGTCGTTATCGCTACTTAGAATACGAAGCTTGTACTTCCTATTAGAATAATTACGTGAAAGATGTATCGATTCAAGGGTGAAGTATATTCGATATACGCGATACGTATGAAATAAACATAATATCACAATTATTAGCCATCATTGCTGTAATAGGCTGCTCCCTCTTAATTATCCTTCCCTCGAGTCAGCCACATCGTGGCTGTACTACCGCCTCCACAGCCACCTCCTATACTCCCTAATCGGAGTGGTGACTTTGAGCTATTCTACTCAACAACCTGTAATGCTTACATCATATCAATAGACAAAAGGTCTTTACTATTCTAGAACATTCACATCGCACATATGTCATTCTCATACTTGGATGTGAGTTTGTGGGTGTCAAATCACCTCAATGGACTATCATCTGCACTAAAAATATATCAATATCTCAGAGCGGGCAACATATTTTCCATTTCCATAAGTATACCCTTGCTACGTGTATCAATCATCCTTTAAGGGACAGGTCGTGTTGTGGGAAGCTCAATTCGGTACACATTGCTGAATCAAATGCTCGGTCGAAAAACGGACGAGTCTACACGATCCCATTTCATACCTTTATTTTTTTTCTTCTCCCTTCACTGACACGAACTTGACTTTCAAATCCGGCTTTTCAAAAAAACCCATAATGGGAGAGAGCCTTATCCAATTCATAGGCTGATCCAGAACCTTGATCATGTCGAAGGCTCAAAAGACCTTGCCTAGGAATAGTTTTCCCTGCATCAATGCCATCTCTCTGCCCAGACATATTCGTGAACCAAGACTAAATGGATATAGACCTTTAAAATGATCATTGCTGAATATAGGATCAAAAAGTGGGTGAGTGTCAGACAGCCAAGCCCATATTCATTTCTAAACGTGAGTCTAGACATTATATATGTTAGTTCAACTGTATTCTACCATTGATATTGGAACGGCAGCCCGTACCCCTTTTGGGACGCAGTAAACATCTACCGTGGGAGAGATGAGAGCGATGCTGGCGTAATGGCATCGTAATCTTCAAAATGGGCTCTGATCTCTTTCACCAAGATCTCGTAACACGTAGGCTCTCTAAAGAGAAGCGCCAGAGTACCATAGAATAAATCCCCCATAGGACCCCAGCCAGCGAACATAACTTTCAGCGCATCGAAGCCGATATGAAGAAGCTCACGCTCGTCAGTGGGTAGTGGGCTATTGGCGGGTAAGATATGGTCGAAGTAATCTTCATGCTCTGGGTTACCCCTCTGGTCGATCCTGCGCATAACGCTTTCTCGAGTTGCGGCATCCATTGCGGAGAATAACCTGACTTTCCCTATGGGGCGAATAGATACTGGAAGAGTGTCAAAAGAGGGAAGCGTTTAAAGACTTGCAATACACTGGCAAATTTGTTAAAGTGTAACAGCACGTCCAGATGAAGCGAGTGTTTCACTAGATAAAAGAGAATTAAGTTGTAAGCTTAGCAAAATGAGACGAATGCTCAGGGTTGTACGAACTGTCTCTCATCTGATGCATCTTCGCATTCCAGGCTAGGCCCGCAGACAAGTCCATGGCTAGCCAGCTCGTCCATTTGACGAGTTCAACACCGTCTAGACCAAGTTGTCCCATCCTAGCAACAAAACAATCCACGTACTTGTGTAATAGTGGCTCCATGCTTCGCATGAAACGGTTGCTGAACGCAGGGGATAGCCTCCTGGCGACTTCCCGGTGGCGGTATAGGTCTTCTTCCTAGATTATGTCGCCAAAGTCCTTCCCACGATTTTGAAAATCGGTCTTGACAAAAGTCTCAATATTTTTGTGATGAGAGGAGTATATGTCTGTAATGGTTAGGACATACGCGCATGTCTTTACTACATTTCTTGCGTTCTTTCTCACCTTTGAAAGTCTGCGGGGTGAAGGAAACGAGCTCATTTAAAGCAATCTTCACAACGGGACCGTACTGTCTCAAGGCAGCTTCAATAGCCCACGCGTAGCGCCCCGACAGCGTAAGAAATTATGAGCTCCTGGCTAATAGCGTGAGCTTAAGATTAAGAGTTAACCCAACTTACCTATGATAGGCGTACCATATATTAGAGATGGCTGCCAGTCGCGGACCGGGAAAGTGAGCCAGCGGATGGAAGGATAATAGATAGATAACCCGACATACAGCGTACGAGCGACCTGGATTGGTAAGTCGGCGTCTCAAATTCGTAGAAATAAAGCCAAACATACGAGACCGACAACGGTTGCTGTAAGCGCAAATTGGGAGAGTCCTGTATAATGAAAAGCCACGCCATTGGCGCCATTTCTTTCAAACGAATCCTTCGAGAGAGATGAAAATCAAACAGAGTGAGCGGGAACTCCCTCACTGTTATATTATTACATTCCCTGCGGGACTGATAGGGCTATAATAGGATGTGAGACGAATAATAGCCGATCATTTTCATAGTGTTCTGATATTCTTGTGAGAGTCGACATTGATGCGGAAGTTCTCAGGTATATGAAAGTCTAGACCAACAGAACGAAGCTTTGGCTCGTCATGCTGGAAAAGTATTTCAACCAGAAAAAGGGAGGGAGAGTCGGGCCATGTTGGTTGGTGTTGCATACAAATATTGGAGTTGTTAATTGTTAGACAGGGGTTGTGAGAACTAAGCGAGCTAGTAGGGACGGGAGATTCCTCGTTCTGGGAATCCTTAATTCCCGTGAGCTTCTATACCTGCTTCACTAATAACAAAGGCAATCGTATCAGACGATACAATCTAAACTCAAATAGATATCTTGTCTTTGACTCTAAGTTGACTATAGTCTGGGCTATGCCACTAGATAATTAGCAAGTCCTCCTGCACGTTCATTTCTAGAATGCGCGGAGCAGACAACTATGCCCAGTTTATCACGACTTCTGTTGAGCTACACATTCTATTCTTGTTATATTATCCCACATTAACGTAGAGAGCTTCAGCTGGTACTTGTATTCTCTGACTACCTACTTTCTCAACAGCGTTGATCGGCCCCGGCCCCAATGCTCTTTGACCTAATTGACTCTCCGTAACTGAGCCAGGATGGCATCCCCTCCCGCCGTCCCCGACCAGATCACTACAAAGGACATGATAGCTGCCGCCAGAGTCTAATGATATTTGAATACAAAGTTAATCGTTCGTACGAACCATTATTCTCACCTCTTTCTAGACTGCTAAAGAAGTGAATACTGCAACGTGACTTAGGAAAGCTTGCTTGCTACCAAGCGGCGTACCTCACAGTTAGAATAATTAGTTGACTGACTGACGATTAATTTGCCTAATTAAGTTAAAAGAATATTTGAAAATTGTTCGCAATCTCGATAAAGAATGAGTTTTCTTGATAATTACTTAATAATCAACTATAAGTATGTAAAAGTAATTATTCTATTTCTTTCTTCTTTTTTACAGGATATCTTTTGCGGGAAAAGGTCAGGCTAGGTGCTAATTGAAGTTATCTATTTACTAGACCCCTTTGCACTGGGGACCCTTTCTACTTCTAACCTTTTTTTACTTTACCCATTTTGACAACCTTACTAGCCGAGCACGTTCAACGCGTTGACCTACCTAGTTGACCGCGTTAACTCAGCTGACATATCTATACAACTGACCTACTCATACAACTAGCTTACCGCGACAACCTCACTTAGCCAGACCAGCTGACTTATTGCGACCGACCTAGCCTCAACCGACAGTTGAGATTTGTTGAGTTATTTGGTTAATTTCTTAATTCAAACAACAAAGGGAGCTAAATTAGTCACATATGCGACAAAGGGGCTCAAACAAGCCAAAACTAGTTAGAAGGTGGTTATTTGATTTGTTTTAACTGCGCAATATGCTGCTACCAAGGCTAGTTTCAAGAATGGCGCCACTGTAGAAACCCATTGCAGACCACTCAACCACCTCAGCCATAACAACACCGCATAATAAAAACGACAGAGTTCCCACGATGATTAAAATATTTCGAGCAAGTTGCGGCCAAGCCCATTCATCTATGTCTGATGAATATCTGCCTTTACTATCAAAACCATACTTCTAAATACCTGCCCTCCCCTTTTTAGACCTTTTTAGCCTATTAAGATCATGTTGTCCCTCAGCGTAATAATATGGAGTCGGAACCTCAGCGATGGAAGGCTCTGCGTCGGCTGCAACGGGAAGTTCTGTTTCAAAAGGAACAGGAGATTCTGTTTCGGAGGGAAGGGGATTCTCGATCTGATCAGGAGCTGCGTATGGTTCCTCATCATTTGGACTATTATCCTTTAAAGATCCAAGCACACAATTGGTTAGCATATTTTTGAGCGAATAAGCTAAGATCTACTCACGTTCACCACTGCGATGGGTGCAATGCGCTCTTTAAACCTTCCTAATTGTGTTCGACCACTTTGAAGCACCGCCAGCTTCTTACTCAATCGGCCTCGTTCAGCCACCGATATTTCGCTCTCAGCAGCCATTGAGTGCACTTTTTCATCCGTTAAATTGCAGATGATTTCCGGCGATAAGAGCTGGGGAAGCGCCTGGATCAGGCATCTCTCGATTGCCAGAACGCTCACCTCGTCGATAATAGTCTTTAGGGCCACCTGTATCCGTTTAGTTCGCGAACGGACTAGTGCATTCTCAAATGCTCACCTTGTAGTATGCCTCCATAACGTCAACAGCCATGGAACATGAGTACGTATCCATGTCTGGCTCAGTGCCTGACATGATAACGTCTATAAGTGATTTCCTGTTGAAACTATGGCGAACGCAACCATCCACCGCTTCAGAACCAAAGAACCCCACAAGCCGCGTTTCTAAGTGGCTCCGCTTGCGCGCATCCTGCGCCTTCTGTACATTCTCGGTGAGATAATGATTGTAAGTTATGGGGTGTCCGAATAGGTGCGGACGGAGTATCTCCTCAAGCTTGGCTTTCAAAGCTTCCTGCACTGTTTCCATCGAGGGATTGATGACAAGATGGGTAATTCCAGCGGCAGTTTCCTCATCAGCAACATGATCGAGGATTGCGCTAATTGTAATGGAAGTCGACTGGAAGAGGCGATTGCCAAGATCATATACAAGGTCTCCCCATGGCTTGCATTGTTTGCCGAAGAGATCTGAGACGATGAGTGGATTGTACGAGCCCGGTAGCTCTCGGCCACGACCTTTTCTCATAACATCCCTGACCTCCTCGATATACCGCGATCGGGATATATATCGAGAGTCAGTTGTATCCGGCCTATTCTCCTGAACAATGATTCTTGCGCGGCCGTTGGTTCTCATATGTTCCGCGAAGTCCAACAGTGTATTCTGGACCACCGCGCGCAGTCGCCTCGGGTACTGATTCGAGGTCTCAGTGTCAACGAAAAATAGGTCGGTGTAGTTTCCGTCGACGCTTGATTTCATCAAGCTAGTAAAAGCCATGCTAATTTTGAATAAGTGTCGTCGCTGTTCAGGGATATTGCTCCTCGCCGCGCCTAGCTTAAACAACTTGTCTTCGCACTCACGGATTCCAGTTTCAACGTTCTCGAGAACACTTGGTAGTTGAGTAACAATCTGATTGTGCAGGACGTTGCTCAAGCGGGTCCGCAAGCTCGCTACACCGAGCTGAGAGATATCGAGTGCTGTCCAAGCTCCTGCTGAAAAGAACTCCGTCTCCGCCCGGTCTCGCTCAATTGTTGAAGCTTCGCGAGTGACATAGCTTCGGTTGCGTAACACGTGCCATCCGAGACGAAACTTAACATTTTTATTCTGGGCAAGATCCACATAGAAATTTTCGCTGTCGGATTCGTTGTCTAAAGTGTCTGGCTTCGTGATAAGACCTAGTGTTCGAACTCCTTTAGGATCAAGAGCGATGGTATGGCGTGTCACCTGCTGTAGAGCAAAGTCACTTTTGGCAGAGACGACGGCGAGAATGATGCTTCGTGGTTTCTTCATATAGGAGAGAACTAACGCTTCAACCAATGCTGCGTCATGTTCCGACTGATGTTTGTCACCAGCCAAGAATAAGCCAGGTAAGTCAACAATAGTCAGATGAGGTTGGGTAGGACCCGAAATTTCAATACGGAGTATGTCAGTACTGAAGACTGGGCCACTGCCATCGAGTCCCATGGCTCGCTTGGCGGCTTCGACAACGTCACTAATGTCGAGCGCTTCTTGGCTATACTCAAACGCCTCGAGTTTCTTTTTCTCTTCTTCGGATCGGTCATGGCCGGGAATGATGTGGACGTCCACGCCAACAACTGGACTACGACGAAGAATGAGTTCAGTGGCAAATCGTGTGCACAGGTTGTCTTTAGTGGGGAACGAGAGGCCGGAGATGGCTTCCAGAACGGAGCTCTTGCCAGAGGATTGATCACCACAGACAATAATCTGGGGCAGGTCCACGTAGCGGCCGATACCCCGAGAGCGCAGGGTATCGATCACATCGAGAAGATCACGGTGATCCTGTGTTTGTAGCTGGCCACCATCATATTGAGCAATGAAATCGCCCATGGCGTAGAAGGCTAAGACTTGGAGTCGGTACGGACTCAGAGGTTGGCGAAGGGACACAATAATCGTGGATGAGCAAGACTTGGGGGTTGTTGAAAAGATGAATAACTTTAAGTTGGTATTCAACGTATTTTATGGATGGGTTTTGACAGGCGGAAGCTGAGAATTGTATCACGTCAAAGGTAGAAGCCAGCTTTCCCAATATAAACTTTCGCTTACTTTGGCATTTACGTGGCCCCTTATGTATGAGCCTTGTATTCTATTAAAACCTTTTCTATCCGTATCGAATAGAGTTAATACACGTCCACATGGCCACTAGTCCTGTATGTGGCTATCCACACAAACAGAGGTCAAGCGAACGAAGGCTGGTTTGCACGCTGGCGATCCGAGCTGCTCGACTGTGTGTTGGCTAAGATGCAATTGAATGGCGTAAAGACTGCTAGGTACGTCAATTATTTTGAGATTTTCTAACATGTATTTTTACTGCCCAGTGGAAACACCGTATTACCATGGTGCTCTGGCTCCGATCAAACGGCTGGGATCCGCTATCCAACGAGTTATATCGCATACTGGCATGACCATGGCACATAGACTCATGCAACCCATTGCCGCATCAAGACGCAAAAGAAACGTCTAATAGCTAACCAATCAAAACCACTGCTAATTACTCTTTGTCAACTAATCATCTATTCCTCGGCCCGTTGCACTCTATGCACCTGGGCTCGCAGGTATTGCCATATAAACGGATTTAAAATGCCTGCACTCTTTCTACCTAAGTGCCTAGGGTACAACATCTATATTATACTGGGCCTACTTGCCGCTGTCTCTACTCGTGATGAATACCCCCTTGAACGTGGGGATATTCCATCCTGTCAAACAAAATTTATTGTTTATCGGTCAATATTGATCGAAATGGCACGGGCGCAACTTGCCGGTTCCTAGTTTTTATGCGCATCCGATGTGATTTTAATCCCGAATAGCTGTGGGTTCGGCGGCTTGTATATAACACATATAAATATTAAGCCGAGTTTATATACCTGGTATTAATGTTACATATGGTGAAATATTGAATTATGGAGAGACCCAAGTAATACATAGTTTTTAATTTTACCAACATATGCCGCAGATATACACTCGAGCCATCTGCTGGGTTGGGTATGACAAGTCGCAGCGAGCTCTGGCACATACTACGAATCAGTATTTGCAGGAGACCTCCAATCTCTCTTTCAGAGAGGGTGGTATTTAGGGAATATTGTTTTCTGGGACACGGTGCCACCGATCATTCCACCGTATAAGTATATCTATGTGTTAAGGTAATTATAGCAACGCTCCAGAGGCGCCACGACCTTCTCAACCATCAACTTCCTCCAAGCTTCATTGCTAGGCAGGGTGCGGCAGCCGGCGAGACACCACTCGACGGCCTCAGAGTAGTCGGGCCCGGCCTCATCATTCACCTCCTTGAGCCACTCTAGTGCGGCTATGAGGTCGAACGCGGCGCTGGCCTGCACGTCACCACTGGGGAATTTAAGCCGACTCGGATGCCGGTCGATGTTCGTACCGAAGCAGAGCTCGAGGAGCACGACGCCTAAACTTGCTATACCGGCTACGTCGTGCTGTCCGGGCTCTTCCACGGTCTTTCGCGTGAAGGACTGTACGATGAACGGCGAGTCAAGAAGCAGCACTCTCTGGTCTACTGCTTGGGGGAAGTATACGCCCTCTTTTCCCCACGGGGTGTGTAGCCACGGAGTGCCCTTTAGCTGAACAAATGATGAGGCGATCGTCATCGACAGACGGTAGCGCTGGCGGCGAGTCAAGGGGTTGACTGACCCCGAGAGGATCTCGGAAAGACTGATGCTTGAGACGTATGCTACTGATCCCTCTGAAGTCAAGTTGTATTGTGTATCTTCGTTTAATTCTATAAAGGATCGCGGCTTGATCGTAGTGCCCAGTGTCTTGCAGAGGTCTTTTACGATGTTATCTGTTGGAGGCGGTGGCAGTGGCAGTGGCTTCGCTAATATCGTTAGAGTCGTGGCACTAACTCGGGATCTACTCGATGTTAGTTCGTATTTTAACAACCATTATTTGAACACACAGATAGGGGGAATTTCTCAGGATTGCTTGCGACTCACACCGACTGGACAGCACCATGGGCAAAGGACTGAGTCTTTCTCGTCGGTTTCCCCATGGCAAACGCTGTTTTGGAAGGCTGTTGGGATCGGTGTTGTGGTGTAGATAGGCTGACTGTTGCACTAGAAGTTGTGACCTTCAGGGGTTTCACACTCGTCTTCTCTCGTTCTTGCACCTGCAGTCGGACAGAGCACCTCGACCACGTAGTAGTCGCCGCCCCGTTCACCTCTCGTGGGCCAGGATGAAGATTGAGGAAGAAGTCTTTGTCGCTCGGCTGTCGATGTTTCAACAAGAGCTCCGCGCTGTGAAACTCATAGCAGCTGCAGCCCCATGCTCCAACGAGAGCCTTGTATAGTTGGTCTGCTTGATTCCAGAACCTGCATAACGCAGTATGCATCGCCGAGGTCGCCGATGTTGAAGCACGGCTCTGGCGGCCAGCTTGAAGTTCGGACAAGGTGTCACTCGTTGAAGTTAGCTTCTCTAGACGATCGTTGTACGTCTGAAGTTCAGAGAATAATCGAGCTCGCGTGCTCTCGCCCATGCTGAATTTTATCCTAAACATCTGGTAATCTCGATTCGACCGGCTGAGCGATCCGTGGAGATTAGAGGAAATTGTAGACGAAGGGGAAGCAGTCTGGTCCTAAGGGGGTTTGGATCAGCTGGAACTATCTTCAGAACGTATTTGTTAAACACCGCCTCGACTTGGACTGATGCACCGACCTTGTTCTTAGACAGATTGTATTGAAGTTGTTTCTTTTCGAGTGATAGCTCTTTGTTCAGTTCTTGCATAGTCTGTTGCATCTCATCGAGTATTTCTAGGTATAAGTGATAGGATTTCTGCAGTCGTTTCTCCAATGCCTGTTCTATGACAGGGTTCTTCCATTCCGGTCCACCTGGTTGTGCAATCAGACCTTGAAGCTGATTTTCATCGGGAACTAGAGGAAATAAGAGTTGCTCCAGGTTTCGCTCGAAACTCAAACGGTGGAATTTGAGCTCATTGCTGGTGCGCTGGTATTCGGACCGGATTTCGTACCAAAAGCCCGCGCGCCGGGCGACATCGCGATATTTCTCCAATCCCCACATGGCAATTGGGAAAGCGCCAAGGACGATGCCGGCGACCTCGAACCCTGACATGTCGCCAGTTTAAAGTAATGTCGAAAGGTGGGAGTAGAACTAGCTACCTAGACACAGATAGAAACAGGTTAACAATGAAATAAAATGCGTGGGCCCTTCCCGAGCTGTCAAAAATATATGCGTCAGTGAGATTGACGGAGCCCCATCTGTGAGGGTGGCTTGGCCCCCAAATGAGGAGAAGCTGGCCGTCAGCTTGGAGCGATCCCTGTCATACCGTCAGCCGCATCGCAGTTTCTGGCTCTCATATCTCACATCTCACGTCCAAATTCATGAATGAGACCTCTGGTGCTTGAATTGAAGCCCCTTTCTTCTTTGCTCATTTGCATTCTGAAGATCGTGCCTACGAGTCGCTATGTCGGACCACGAGGCTTCCGTGAAAGAATATGACGAAAACGAGCGGCCGACGATATTTTTCAGAACACGAGCCGCTGAAGGTCGATTCAATGAGCTCATCACGCATGCGAAATCCGGCAGTGAAACACTATCAATATCTGTCGAGGCGGCAATAGATGCTTCGGACAAATTTAAGCTCTGGGCTGGGAACATCGGGGCGCGCCACTTTCCTACTTCAGCTGCTTCTCTCGAAGCGCGTCTGGTGAGCGCAAATCGGATCCTTGAACAGGTAGAAGATCTACGTGACGATCTTATCTTAGCACTGGACGACCGTGAGTTAAATATACCTCTACCTTCCCTTGCTTCGCCACTGACCAATATATCCCAGTGCTTGAGATCGCATCTGGCGGCCGAGTCAATAGAGAAATCACATTTGAATCGGGCAGTTCCCTCGATAACCAGGCCTCGCTGCCCTTGAATCATCAATTGGAGGTTGGTAGTGGCCTCACCTCTGAGAGAAAGGAGTCTCAAGACATTCTCGACGTGATATCGGAGTGCACTCGAGGCTTACTCAAGATCAGCGTTCTCATCCGAAAAGCTACACCTCGCGATAGGTTCGCCAGGGCGCTTCAGGTCGATAACCCTTTCATTGATCAATTCGACATCAATTATGTCGCAGAAAGGTATCCCAAGCTAAGAAAGCCTGGTTTTGAGTGGTTGTGCGTGCGTCTCGGTCGCGCTATCACCAAGCGTCGTCAATTTCTCCGTTATTCAAGAGAGCACGGGAGGCGTATCGCAGGTTCAAATGAGAAAGACACGGAAATCAACAAATCGGGAGCGCAGACTAAGGCGTCCAACGAGGTTCAAACATTTCATATTAGCTCTAACAGCCAAGCGCATTCCTCTGCTGGAACCAAGCTTAGTGGTTCTGTTGCAGCTCACACACATGCTTCTACAAAAGCCTCCACCTTGGATGCCACAACGCTTCATAAATTGAGAGAAGACGAGACAAATGAAGAAGATTCCCGGTCTCTAGTATCAGCTGGGTCATCCTTGCAATTCGAGAACGAGGATTCGAGACTTCATTTACCATCTCTTGGGGAGTTGAAAAAGGGCGATTCGATATTCGAATGTCCCTTCTGCCTCAATCTTCAAACATTCACGCGCGAGTCGGCATGGAGACGTCATGCATACAGAGACCTCAAGGCGTACGTTTGTAGTCTCAACGAAGGAACATGCGACTCGGAGTTGTTTGGAGATAGTCGCACTTGGTTCGATCATGAACTCCAGTGTCACAGGAAGCAATGGGTGTGTATGCTCTGCTCAAGTGGACCATTCAGAACCGCGGCTAGTTTCAAATCCCACCTACAGAGCCAGCATTCCGATGTCCTGGCCAACGAAATTCAGATAGAGATATTCATGAACGCAAGCCAACGCGCCGTAGACGTTATCCCTGCAGAGGAATGTCCGTTTTGCGACGAATGGGCGGTATCATTGAAGGACGACATGTCTGTACCGCCGTCTACAAGCTATTCGGAACTTTTGATAACAGTGCAGCCCGTGCAATTCCGTCGCCATGTCGCAAGCCATATGGAGCAACTCGCCTTATTCGCGCTACCCAGGAATACGGATGGTGATGATATAGAACAAGGTACTAACCAGGTGGCTTCACGAAGCCGATCTACTGATGATGAACAAAAGAATCTGCCCAGAACTTCACATACGGATACCAGCGAGGAATGGATTCCGGATCCACCATTGCACATCGCCGCAGCTACCGGAAACTTGGCTGCCGTTCGATCTCTACTTGAAGAAGGGGCTGATGTCTATTCACGTGGAGAAACTTGGGGAGCTACCACGGATGCTGCTCTGTTCTACCAAGGATCTACACGTGATGTGATTATGAGTCTTCTCAGAAACAGAATCAAAGAACTGGAATCGCAAGATATGCCGCCAATGACTCACAATTATCATCTCACTGATTTTCCATATGCACCTCACATAGCAGAGAGCGACGTTGGGTGGGGACCGCTGTTAGGAGAAAGTGTATTTTCAGAGCAGCAGTCGATCGAAAAACCCAAGCCCAAGCCCGTATCACTGGAGGAAGTTGAAGACATAAGGGTGCCCAACACACATCGCGGTGAGTTCACAGAATTCTTTGGAGTCTGTGTTTTTATTAACGATGTGGACAGGAGAGGTAGATCAGCCTCAGATCTTAATTCCGATAGATATCCCAAGCCCTGCGGTCCAATCAGCAGTATATACAAACGATCTAACATCTGACGAAGATGCTCAATTTCGTGTAACCCCTAGAGCGCTGCCACAAGTTCAATCGGACGATATCGACTTTGATTTCGAATATACAAAGCCAAGTGATCTAGCACGATATGACTTAGATCATGATACGCCACGTAGAGAACCGCGGCGACGCATTGTCTCCCCTCCCCCCTCCCCGTCACAATTTAGATACCCTGAGCGCACTTCGCGAGGCAGTTTTGACCCTCTCCAAGCCGTACCACACTATGGATACTCTCTTGAGCGCCCAGTAATAATGGATCAGCGATATAATCATCCTAGGCATCGCCCGCGGGTGCTTGGCATGACTGCCGAGGACGCAGACAACGAAATCGAGATAAACATGAAGCGGGCGCGTGCAATCGCTTCTGCCAATGAAAAGATTTACCAGCGGGACAGAGTCGGGTCCGACAGTGCACCGACAATGTCGCTGAAGCCTGACTACCCAAGATATAAAAGATATACAGCGACAAACGAGTCTGAAACGCAAGATTCTGTGATTCGAAATGAGGAGAAGTCAGGTGAAGGCATTTTGAAAGCCCCCACCGTGGCGTTTCCAGAGCCACGGGACCAGATCGGCAAGGGCAGTCCTAGCATCCCGCCAGGGGCTACATGGACCAAAATCAGTCGCAAGAGAGTTAATCCAGAAGCCTTGAAAATGGGAGGAGAGCAGTTTGAGGTGCGGGACGATTTTGTTGTTGTTTTGCGCGTGTTGAGTCATGAAGAAATAGAAGAATATTCGACGGTGACCCAGCAGATCAGAGGTAAGCAATACTTCCTGACAAAACTTCGATGCTCGAGATTTATCGACTGATTCAACTTATCGTCATCCAGAAAAGAGACAGGAAGAGGCCAGACGATGAGATGCTCGTCGCGAAGATGATCGTGATCAATATCATCACGAGCCCGTCCTTCGACGGGTCGGGAACTTCAAGTAATACCACGAGTCCGAGAAGATTCAGATCTACCAGCGCTAAGGGAGCTAAAAAAGCAGGAGTTGATTGTGTTTTTAGATATCCAGAGCGTACGATGTTTTATAAAGTTTACATTATTCTGAATACCTATCTTTTAACACCTAGATTCCGAGATCTTACTACTTTTTCTCAACGCCTTGTTCTCAGCAGTCAACCTGATACACTTATGAATGGTATTCCATGGTGTTGAATGCCGGGGTTTGCGGTGTCTTGACTCCCTTATATACACGAAGTGGCTGAACAAAGGTTCCATCTCGTCCATATAGCCAGCAGGAGATCCTTTGATATTCACGATCCTATCTAAAAAGGGGGGAATCATATTAGACTTCTTCATTGGATTTAAAATGCGGGTATAATCTTATTGCCGCTCGTATGATAAAGGATAAATACTTTCCTCATCTGCTAAAAACTCAACTAATAGCATTGTTGACTACGGCTCGATCTGTGCAGCTACTATCAATCATTACACTACCTAGTGAGACATCACAAACCAGAAACAGCCTTCGTATTGTCAAGTTTTCCACCCTTGAAAAGGAAGGGAAAAAGGGGGCCAACTCAGCAATGTCGTCCTCACCGCAGCCGCTCACCTAGCTCGTCGCGGACGCCTCATCAGGCATCGGCCAGGCAATTTGCAAAGCGGCGCTCGCAGCAGGGCACATAGTCCGGGGTGCGATACGGGACATCGCCAAGGCCAGCGCCGCAAACCCGGACTTTACGGCTCCAGGCGGCATCTGGGTAACCATTGACCCAGGGGACCTAGACTCGGCGACTGCATTCACCGCGGCCGACAAGGAGCTCGGAGGTAACGACGCGTTGGTCAACAATGCGGGGTATTGGTACTTGCGGCTGTAGAAGATATGAGGTTGGGCTTTCACAATGTCTTTTCCCTCCCCCTTTTCTTCCGCATTTACGTTGTCAGAAGCCTTGTATAGGGGTTACATGAATACTTGTTGTTGCACGAAGAAGCCTAAACCTCTTCGTGATTTGGGCTGCAATTATATATACAAAAGGCCTTTGTCTTCAAGGATCGTGACATACGTTTTTTTGAAGAGTAAAAGAAAAAAGAAGTATTGGGTCGGGAGCTTAGGCTAATGCGAATATCCAGAGCAATATAGTGAACAGCTTCTCCGCCAGCAAATGGAGGTTAATTTATCCGGCCCAATGAGTGGCGTACGGACTTTGCTACCTCCCATACGGGCTCGGGGCCGTGGACATACCGTGTTAATTAGTAGCGGTGCTGGGTGAGTTGTTCTAGTTCTTTTTCAGCTTTTTTTTTGTATCTACTCATGTCCCTTCTATAAAACGCTTCAGCTAACAAAGAGAGGGAAAATAGCTTCACAGGTCGCGCCAGTCGGGGTGCGTATGCCGCAAGTAAATAGGCCTCCGAGGCGATTCACGGGGTGCTCAGTCGCGAGGTAGGGGACAAGCTCGGGACCAAGGTGCTTATCGTCGAGCCGGGAGGGTTCCGCACCACGTTCACCTCACGGGGGATAGTAGACACTGTCAATGAAGCATATAAAGGTACTGAGCTCGACAAGGCGATCACACTAGTGTCTAACTTTGATGAAGACAGCTTGAATAACTACTCCCGCGGAGATACTGCTAAGGCTGCGCGTGCCATCCTCAGCGCTATTGTTGACGGGCATGATGGGTACCTACGCTTGGTGCTGGGACCGGACTGTGTTGTTGCGATGGAACAGAATATAGACGAGTTGCAGCGGGATCTAGATGCTACGCGTGAAGTTTCTATGTCTACCAACATGGATGATGCTTAGGAACTCAAGTTATCTGTGCATGTAGTTATGAATCAGCGCTCATTTTTGATATTTTAGGCCTTGATAGTAGAAGAGAAACGAACAAGGATTTGTGTAAAGTCACCGAAAATTCGTGATATCTCTACCTATAAGCTAGTCGAAAGCATGTCTTCCAAACTTTTAGCCGCGACTCCTCATACAAAATCAATGTCAATACACCATATTGCTTTAAGTACTCTGTATTCCACGCCGAGGTATCATTTCCTTCTATGCATCGTGATTCTATTGGCACTATCTGTGTCTTCTTCATATTACGCAGCTCACTCTCCTCCCTCATCCATATTACCAGGCCCTCCCTGGCGTCCCATCTGCCGTGCCTTGAGCAGCTCATCGCACAGCAGCAGGTTTGAGGCTATGCTAGAGCTGGACGCTATACAGTTTCTCAGAACTCGGAAAGAGTCATACACACCTTCCAACTCCGGCGACATAGGCTCTCCGGTAGTAAGATCGAGCCCCACAACATTTCCTTCGGCGTATTCGTCTTGCAAAGCAGCAACTGATTCTATTAGCTCATTGTGCTGCCTAGTGGAACAAGGGGTTACTTACGGGAGTCTTGAATATCAAGGCCGGCGTTTGCTGCCAGAGTCTTGGGAATAATCAAAAGCGCATCGGCAAAGGCTGCAACACCCCACTTCGCCTTCCCTTTCACGGTTTTTGAGAATGCATCAGATTTGAGGTGAGTCGCGCAAGCAATCTGGAATGCACCCGCACCAGGGACTACGCTCTTGTCGACGATAGTGTTATAGACGCTACGTAGGCCATCTCGTACTGCGTCCGTAACCTGTGTGATAGTGTGCTGGTTCGGTCCTTTTATGAGCAGCGTCACTGACTTCGGGTCCTTGACCTCCTCGACAAATGTAAACTTCTCTTCACCCAGAGTCTGCTCGTATACGAGACCGGCCCAGCCGAGAATATCGGGTGATAGGTCTTCGACACTGTTCTGCGCTGATCCACCACACACAAGCTGCAACCGTTCCATGTTCCGCCTCTTAGCTCTCCGAAGTGCGAGGATGCCGTTCTTGGCCAGGACGTCGAGTGATAGCGGGTCGATTCCTTTCTGGTTGATAAGGACGAAGCTCTTGCCTTCGGTGCACACCTCCTTCTTCAGATCGACAATTTTCTTCAACTTGGCATCGACGAAGCGCCGCTCGCTCTCGACCAACTTGTCGCGTTGCTCGGCACTCGAGTAGAAAAAGCCCGAGTTGATCTCCGTCTTCTCGTACTCGAGACTCACGTTGAGGGTCAAGATATAGGCATTCTCAACTCGCTTCGGCATGTCTGGGTGACGCGCGCCATGGTCGAGCACTAGACCCCGGATGAGCTGTGTGTCGGAGGCAGTGCGGTGCTGCATCTTCATGATCTCGACCATGTGTAGATCGGGTTTGGCGGGGGCGTGGTGGATGGCGAGGACGGCGTCTACAAGGTTAGGGTAGAGCTTCGTAGTCAGGCTGGCGTTGAGTTTAGTAGCAAGCGATGTCCTTGCTACGTTGAGGAGGAGTTCTCTGTCGATGTCTCGGGGGAGCTTGAATGAGTCGAGGAACTGGCGGAAGGGCGGTCAGCCGCGTGGGGATATCAATGTAGCATCTCGTAGCCTACCTTGAGGGCCTCAACCTTGGCTATCTCGAAGCCGTCGGTGATAACGCGCGGGTGTAAACCTTCGGCGATGTATCTCTCTGCCTGCTTCAGAAGCTCACCAACCAAGAGCACGACGGACGTGGTTCCATCTCCGCAGATATCGTCTTGTGCGGTGGCGGCTCGTCCGATCATGACGGCGGTGGGGTTCGTTATTTGCATTTCTCGGAGAAGGACGTTGCCGTCTTTTGTTAATTTGATCTGCGCCAGAGTCAGGATTTACTCGAGGTGTGAGGACGAGGTGAGAAGAGCTGACCTGTCCAGCGCCATCGACCAGCCTAGAAACAAAACATTAGCACATCGCTCAGCAAGATATTGGAGGGCCACGATGTCAAAGCTCGAAGCCGGGAAGAAAGTGTAGTATGAACGTGGGAAGAGCTCACATCTTGATGGTCCCCAGAGGACCGAGGTTAGACTTCAGCACATTCCGGAGACCCTCGCCTGCGCTGATGTTGACTTGGAGAGCTTCACCCCTCCGCTGTCAACGGATTAGTCGTGACGTCGCACACAGGAAGGTGTATGGCGGGCAAAAGGGGCTCACGAACCCGAGACTCGGCTTTGGGATTCAGTAATTCTGCGGCCGACATGGTGATTCTGTGGTCTTGTGTGGTATTGCGTGTTGCGATGTCGACGTAGAGAGCTTGAACAACTCCTAACTGAGGCGGCTCTGTTTTTTGGCCAAGTGGGACCTTAATTTTTCTGGCTGTGAGGCCGATGGCAGTTAGGAGGTACTTAGACAGGTACCTGAAAATGTGACAGGGTTGCCTATCTAATCTACCCCTCCCCCCACATAGTACCCACCTCTCTCAGCTTCGTTGCCCTGCCGCCTAAAACACCTCCGTGAAGTAGGTACCAACAGCTTCAGTCCAACCTATTACGGCGTACCTAGGTAACTAACAGCTGAACCCCGACGCCTCTTAACACACCGCCAACCTTATATAGATGCCTAGCAAGATGCGGATATAACATTCGGTCTGTACCATTGCTGCCTTGACCTCAATTAAGGTAATGTTATGAAATGCTACACAATCGAGGATGACCCCAACTCCTCGAGATTCTGCATTGTACGGAGGTGCGTCAATATCACAAGATTGTACTCCCGAAGTATTCCTGTTTTCACATTGTCCAGAGCAGATGTGCATATGAAGTAGAGGAAGTAGTTGTATGTCTCTCTCTAAGTTGCTCGGGGAATAGAGAGAGGTAAAGAAAATACTAACAGGAAGGCCGCCATGACGTTAGCGTTACTATCGATAGTATTATTTCCCGATACAGTCGCTAATTACCATCTAGATGCACATCTATATAGAGGACTTCATATTTCTCTCGACCCATAGGTTTATTAAAGCAAGGATTTAATTAAGTGTTGAGTCAGTATTAGATCTTTTCAGGATTGTGTCTCAGATCACAGCTACTCAAAGAGTGCCGATGGTTAGCTCACTAATAACTTGAGCCTATAAGCGCTAACTAGCACTAAGCCGTACCTTATTGTCCACAACTCAGTCGCTCCCTACTAGGTAGGTATGGTGCTTGTATTATAACAGATCGTCAAAGGGTGCAGCCTGGTTAAACTTAGATGGGACGATATGAGTGTATCGAAACAGGATAGGGTGAAGCCTACCTAAAGCAGTCCAACGATCAAAAAGAAGGGACACGACGGAGTTAAATGACACCGTTAATGTTCCGTAAGCCCCTTGAGTATTGAAGTTATTTATAAGTAGCTGCCTAGGGTATGGCATTGGAAGGAAATGGAATTGCCTCCGTCGGACTTCCTTCCGATTAATCCTCATTTATGCTATCTTCCCCATCGCATTCTGGTATGAACTATATCTGGCTAATGTGACTGCCTGTTCATTGCTGGGCGTGATTTGTTATAATTGTCTGAATTGTCTGTACAGTTCAGTTGATGAGCCAACTCTATGTCCCTCGAAATAATCACTCCAAGACCCAACCTGTCGCAGTTTAACCACTAAATCAAAGCAATGCGACAGACCTCAGCAACAGACTCAGCCCGCAGAAAGGCCCATATTCAAGATACCATTATGGTCCCGGAAAAGGGCAGCACTCGAAATCGGCCGGTGGACTTAGACTCCAACTCAAAGTTCCCGTCGGCGCTTAAATCCGTTACGGAGACTGCCGGCCAGCTGCCGTAAAGACCTTCAACATCTTAAAGCGAGAATCGGTTCAAGCATAGATCATCTTGGCTATCAACCGCTGGCTGTGCATTTATCTCCTCTGAAATAACGCGTTGTTTTAAATCCGGCACTTAGACTGCGGACCGAATGGAGAGCCGGCGTGTTGCTATGAGATCCTCAGAGCAGGAACAACGATCAATATCTTGTCTCTAACGTACACATAACTCAACCAATTAGGCCAATGCTTATGTCCGCTTCTGGCCGTAGGGTTTGAAGATATCACTAAGAGATAGCCCAGTCATTAAATCCGGCACCGATATTGTAGACCAACTGTAGTAGACCTGGCTTCTTGACGAACAAGTTCTTTGCAAAAGTCAGAGCGGGAATCGGGGCTAACGGGACCTTGGCTCTGCCGTGGGTCTCTCAAACAACGAGGTTGTGGTTGGATATGCTTTCAGCTGTCAGTATAAAAGCATCACTCTCCTCTAGGAAATAAACCGTGAAGCATCTAGCACAACAAGAACAAGAGAAACTACAGGGTCAATCATTCACACACAATTCTATCAACGGGACGCTCTATCCAATCCTATCACATAAAATCAGCCAGAACGATCAATACTTCACCAACATAGCACCATGGCTGCCTCCGCCCTACCCGCTTCTCTCTCCAGCCTCACTGAGCGCGAGGCTATCATCGACACCATGTACCGCGCCGTTCAAGCCTTCGATCTAGGCGATTCCGAGCTCATCAAAAGCGCCATCGACGACAACATCGTCTTCGCTTTGCCGGGCCGTCCCCCAGCTGAGGGGTTCTCCGTCTTCAAGGCAGCTATGTTCGACCACATAGCGTTCAACCTCGACACGACGCACCATCTGACCAACTTCCGCGTGTCGGTGGAGAGCGGCGCGTCGACGGCCAAGATCCAATGCTACACGATTGCGCAACACTTCCGCAAGGGAGAAGGGCATAAGCCTGGTTCGGAGAAGTTCACGGCCGGCGGCATGTATTTCTGTGATGTGGTCAAGGACGAGGGATCCGGGTTTTGGAAGATCAAGGATTGGAAGCTTAATGTTATCTGGACTGAGGGCGATCATGCTTTGATGATTGCGCCTTGAGAGATGGGCCGACTGCTAGAACACTGGGTAGCTTCTCCTACCTGTACAGTAGTCTTAGGTTACGAGTGATTTAGAGAATGACATATTTGATAGAGTTGGTTGTTTAGTATTTATTGATTTGTCTTTTTGATCTTTTGTTGCGAAGTAGAGAAGGCTGCCTACCTTTGTTGTCTTGTTAAATTCCTCTTATATGCCAAGAAAAGCTATACTTACTTTAGTCATTGGTAGTAGGTACATTATTACTTAACAGCCTCCTAAGTATAGCGCATCTACCGTTAGGCTTGCTTCAAGCTAACACTCTGGGGAAAAAACGGATCAGGGGTTAGTCACATAAAGTTAACCAGTGCACTCTTTATATAGGATCTATGAAAATCGTATTTAGTTGATATGAGGTTCAGAATCTAACTGTAGAATAGAAGCGAACCGAGCGCAATTTATATGCAAGATCTCTCGGGCTGGTATCAAACATAGCCATTTTCCGCACTTTCGGCCGTTAACTATTTCGGCAAATGCCGAGCTCATGCATATGCAGGTATATATAAGACTCTGAATTCTAACGCGGGGAAAATCAAAGAACATTTAATTATAGGATATTTTTGTTACTCGAGTTCTAACTTCCTAGGCTTTACTAATATCATTACTATAATTATCTGCCTTTTCTAATCATAATGAGCGCAACTCCAATCCCGCAGCGGTTCGACGAATTTACCAAGATCACCGAGGTCTACAATCTCGATAATACACATCTCTTAACTGTATCTGCAATTAGCTTCACTATTGGCTATGTGGAGTATATCTACGCACTTCGGCTTCATCTAAACGAAGGAAAAGGCCCGTTCCCCCTGTGGCAGCACCTTTTCTACTTCGCGCACGACACAACATGGGTTTATATACTCAGCAATGCACCCTATGACCACTGGTTCTTCTTCTGGTGTCCCGTGAGCTTCGCGGTCTGGGGCGTGTTCGAGGCACTATGTATCTATAGGGCCGTATTCGTAGAGGGCGAAGACGTAGCCTCGGATCAGCTACGGCGTCACAGCAAAAAGCAATCGCTTTGGTACATCGTGGTGTTCACGGCCGCGATGTACGGATTCGTCTTTCTAGTTTTCGATTGGGTCGGGCCTACTTGCATCCTGGAGTTTTCCGCCTTTTGCAACACTGTATTCGTGCTTGGATTTACTGAAACGTCGCTACGCCGAGGCTCGAGGAACGGGCTTAGCGTTGCGCTGGCCCTTCTCATTGTTGTCGGCACCATCTTTACCTTTGCACCTTTCGGCATGATGGTGCAGGCCGCCCCCGAGGTTTTCGATCATCCTTCATGGTACTTCCTCGGGGTCGCATTAACGATCCTGGCAATAACCAATGTCTTCACCGTTACGAGCTACCCTCCCAAGGCGCTAAGGAAGGGTCAGACTTCTGCTATATGGTAGATGCAACACGACGCTACATCTGAAATGGATCTGAGTAGTACGGAGTGCAAGATTCCGTTGCAAGGAGTAAGGCAGAAATTATTTATAAATACCAGCTTGAATTTCCTTTGAGGCATAGAATTGGCTTTCTGAGTCCTGTGGTGAAGCGTGGTAATAAAACCCTCTTACACGGTCAAGACTCACCAGACCGGACTGGCTTCACACAGGTAGACTACGCACCAGCTATGGAAATACAGAATGAATGCTTTGGGATAGGAAGACTAAGACTGCCCAGGCACGAATGAGAAGGATAGACCGGATCAAAACCAAGTTGTGACCTAATGTCTCCAACTCTTCAGTTACTTCAAGAAAACCGCCGGGGAAATTGAAGCGTCGCAGGAGAGCTGCAAGTCCATTGACCGACGCCGGGCCGATACCAATGACATAGTTGCCTATCATTTACTCTTCTCCGTTGAGTGATACGTTTGGAATACATATAGGTTAGTTATAATATGATATGTTATCACGCTTATAGCCCATATAGTATGAAGCATACTGGCACTACACAGATTTTGCTCGTGAGAGCTACGATGAAGCTATCTCAGTTAGGTTCATATGGTGCTGAGCCTCTATAAAGCGCAATTGCTTTATATGTTGATGATATGAAGGCAATAGGAAAGCTATTATGACTTCAAACAGTATATTCCTGTCGTTAATGGTGATAGAGCTGTCGATCTTGTCTATATCAAACCATTTCAATGATCGCTGCAGCGCCGCTCACATGGGTCAAATCGGACCGTTCCGTTGGAGAAGCCCCCACGTAGCCGTAGGAGCGTCCGGGGCTTAGCTCTTGTCGCAGGACAAAAACGGCAACACTGCACCGTCACCCTAAACTTGGCGGTGCAAGTCAACCGGTGTCATGTCGGTTCTGGTCGGGCGAGCACATGTCTGTCGGCAGATGCATGAGTCTCCCTACGGCCTTCGTCATTCTCCAAAGCTATCTCGGCCGGTCAATTGTCGCTCAGCACTGCTCCTATTCTCTCGGTAGTCGACCTTCCTGGAATAGACTAGAGAGCCGACATAGCACCGGCCAAACGTCTTGGCGGCCCCGTTGAGGAACGCGATCGGCAAAACAACATCGTCCGTTGTTTCGGCTGCCGTTAATTTGTCAACGGAGGAATCGCCCCCATATAAGTGTCGCAATGCGCACTCACGATATCATTGTTTGAGCCTGTTGTGTCCTCGAGCCGAACAGTCGAATTATTCAAGGTTTCACCACCGTCGTCCTCAATCATGCGTGTCTCAGGGTTCTCTGTCGTGATATTCTCTCACCTGCTTCTGCCTGTCCTGTCAGCGGACACAGATTCATGGAAGTCGCGAAATATCTACTTCGCGCTGACCGATCGGATAGCCCGCAGCAGCGATGACACCGGCGGTGATGCTTGCAGCGACCTTGGGAACTACTGTGGCGGTACTTTCCAAGGCTTAGAAGGCAAGCTTGATTATATCTCTGGCTTGGGCTTTGATGCCATATGGATAACACCAGTTGTGACGAGTAAGTTCAGGTCTCTCCGAGTAAGTCTCCATGAATCCTAGCTAACATACCGAAAACTAGACAGTGACGGTGGGTATCATGGATATTGGGCTGAGGATCTATACGGAATCAACTCGAACTACGGCACTGCAGATGATCTGAAGAGCCTAGTTAGTGCCGCTCACGATAAGGTAAGAAGTGCTCATGTTCTAATCCTTGAATTTGCTGACAATATGAAATAGGGCATATACATCATGGTTGACGTAGTCGCCAACCATATGGGCAACGCCGACATCAGCGACGACGCACCAACACCAATGAACCTGTCAAGCTCATACCATGCAGCTTGCGACATTGATTACTCTAACCAGACTAGTATAGAGGACTGCAGCATCTCGGGTCTCCCTGACGTGAACACCGAGAGCTCTGACATTCAAAGCTTCTACCAAGACTGGGTCAAGTATTTGGTGACAGAATACTCATTCGACGGGGTTCGGATTGACACCGTGAAGCACGTGAATAAAGACTTTTGGTCTCCGTTCTCGTCGGCCGCCGGGGTGTACACCGTCGGCGAAGTATTTGACGGTGACGTCGATTACGTTGCCGGATATGCTGATCTGATGTCGGGATTGCTGAACTACCCCATCTATTACCCCCTGAACGCCTTTTATCAGCAAACAGGCAGCAGTCAAGCCTTGGTTGACATGCACAATTCCATCAGCTCATCATTCCCTGACCCCGCGGCGCTGGGCACCTTCTTGGATAACCACGACAACCCTCGATGGCTGAACGCAAAGAACGACCTGTCTCTTCTCAAGAATGCTCTGGCATATGTTATTCTCACTCGAGGCATCCCTATCGTGTACTACGGCACGGAGCAGTCTTACGGTGGTGGTGCCGACCCCGCCAATCGTGAGGATCTCTGGCGAAGCGGGTTCAATACCGATTCCGAGATGTACCAGGCCATCTCCAAGCTGTCTGGCGCGAGAAAATCCGCGGGAGGACTAGCTGCTGATGATCAGACTCACTTGTATGTCGCGGACACCGCGTACGCCTGGAGTAGAGCGGGAGGCGATCTCGTCGTCCTAACAACGAATTCTGGGCTGGGCTCTAGTGAACAGCACTGTTTCAACACTCAAGTACCCAATGGGTCGTGGAATGATACTTTTGGCACCGGCTCCTATACTGCTGACGACAGCGGCAATGTCTGCATTACTGTCAATAACGGTGAGCCTGTTGTGCTGCTTAAAGCTTGAGGTAGTTGAGGTAGATTTGGTAGAGCAGCCACTTTATACAGAAGTTTCATGATTTCTATGCACATAAAGTTTTCTCTCAACTTTCTACGAGTGAGCACTTAGTAATGCTAGTTGTTCTCTGACTCTCGTGCCAGTTGGACTAGGCGATCAATGAGTGAGTCTAAAAAGGAGAGCTAGAGTTATAAACGACTGGCTAAGAGAGCTAATCTGTCTAACAAATGCTAGCTAGAGGTCGCCGAGTGTAATCGACTACGTCGGTTTGATTACGCGCGTTGGCCACCTGTCGCAATGCCGCTGCTTGACCACACCCAATCCAACAACCAGTTCTACAACCATACCGAATAAAACACTTGATTTAGTTTACAGGTCTTCTGAGCTCCCATATTGTATCCTTTTGTTAGGGAAGCATTTGAGTGAGGGCAAAGTATGATGTTGCTCTTCTCTGTGGAAGTTGGCGGGGGCGGGGTTGGCTTCGACACGGCTGTCGACTCTCTTCTCCAAGCTAAGTCGAAATCTGAACTATTGCTGGTGTTTCGATTCTGCAGTACCATTTTGGTTAAGAGTAATACTCTCTAACTATACTCGTATTTTCAGCTTCATGGCGCTGCTCCGTTCCAACTAGTTCCGGAGTAGGAACTGGCAGCTCAGTCAATGTCGTACTATCGAGCTCGTGGTATTGCTGTGGGACATGTTCTGCAGCCAATTCAGGTTTCTCATAACGCTCCGTCTCCTGTATCTTCTCTACATCGTCGATGGGACGAGAAGAGATGCTATTCTCGCGATATTAGAGATACCCCTTGAAGACAAATTTGATGAGAAGGGTCACTTACAGAGATAGGAGACAGGCGCAAATGACCAAAAGGCCAGCCTCCACCTCAGCTAGTATTCCGAGCTTTGGTTGATTATCTAAAATCCATCAATTCTCGTGCTTAAATGACTTGAAGGTCCTAGGACAACACTTTTCCTACTTACAAAACAACTCCGCACTTTCATCAGTATACGTGATGGCTATGCGAGTGGTCATGACCACGATGACCCTAAACCAAGTATATGTCAATAACTAAGTGCGTTTCATCGTCAGTGAAATACGTACAGGAAACCCAGTACTGTAATTCCGGCGATGAATTTCTTCATCCGAGGAGGCAAGTAGCGAAACTCGCGTACTCGGGTAAGAGGTCTGCACAAAATAATCGCATTTATAGCAAGACTCGAGATATCGAAGGCTTCGCTCTGTTCGAAGGTAGAAACACAGTACCCTCCATCAGCTGGGTCCCAGCGCTGACTGATAGGGATGCAGCTAAACAGAGCTGCAGCCATGTAGGCTATGCCCCATGCGTACACAAGTATGAGGAGGATGAGCGTCGATTTACTGCTCCTATATGGTGGTAATACGCGGCGGTAGAAATACACGATCGATAGTCTTGCGAATGTGAATAATATTATCATGACCAAACTGTGGCCATATACAAGCTAGTAATGCCTAAAGTTATTAGAATTCACATAGAGGGATTATCGCTGTCCCGTACCTTCAATAGCGCGGTGTAATCGAGTACCGTTACCAATATTATTGGAGCGCCCAGCTTATATTTAGCCACACCTGGTGAGTACAGATTAGCCAGAGCGCCTTACTTAAGATCTTCATGCGAACCCAAGATATCTATAATCGCATAGCTAATCAGAGAAAACTAAAGATATCAGCTTGGAAGAAGTAAATCCGCGTCATGTACTAATGCTTACGAGTGCGACTATGACCATATAATCATCCACGAACCAATTCGGAGCGCTGAGATGTCGTGCTCGGAATCTCAGTATCGCGGAAATGATGGCTGCAATAAGAAAAATGATAGAAACGGCAATAAGGCCGGCTGCCTGCGGAGACATCATGGCTGTCTGAGTGAGAAGCGAAGTTGGAACGGTCTCAGAGAGACAACACTTGAAGGTAAAAGTGCAACTCTCATAGTAGCTTGTTGATTGCTTGAGACCTTTTAGGCGCAGAAAGACCTAAGGGAAACAGAATGAAATTGTACATAGAATAGTCGGCAATATGTAGCATAGCAAGTCGGCATACAGGGTTGTATCCCACCACATAGCCACCCCCTCCTGCCGAATGACAAGGGTAGGGGGAAATGAGCGGCATCCTTCGATAACACCTTCGCTTTTGGCCAATTCAATTTAATGATCACCTATTTTGTAACCAATGCATTTCTTTCATTCTTTACTGTGTATGCTACCAAATAGTAAGGATACCGAAGTAGGTCTCTTCCAATCCCACCCCTGCTATATCATCATTGACTCACAACTTGGTTGATATATCAGAATAGGAAACTGGAACGGGGAAATTTAGCAAGAGAGTATCTGTTGAGTTATTTCTATTCAACGATGGGTTTCTCTCATTCTCATTCGCTTCATTTGAAAGCCCATTGGGGCCCAACGTGATGTTACGGTACTATACGCGGGGTTTCACTCATTAAACAAGTCTTGGCCAGATCGTCACCAGGGCTGAAACGTGCTTAGTTTCAAAACGACTGACACATTTGGTATTATTTGGTCACTTTTGGTTCTATACCGGGCTTTCTCAACCTTAGGTACCGAGGAACTTCGACAATTAAATTCCGAGTCTTAAGTTTTCTTATAGAGCTTCAATATGTATTACTGGTCTTGTAAGTGAGAAACAATTTCCAAATTATTCAGTAGACTGTGTGGCAGCTATTTGACTAAGGTGAACTTCTCAGTCACTCACCAGATAGTGGCCCTGAACACGTCTTAGGTCAATTTGCTTGCTGGATCTATATTTGGAACGTGCAGCTCTTTCGTGGGGGGGCGATAGGTGACTGGCAGCAGTCAACTTCAACGTCTAGCATCCTTTAATACGCTATGAGCGCGATCTCGTCAGCGTGTAAAACGTCATTTTCTTCGCTCTGGAAAGAATATCGTCGTGTCATACTCGTAGTAGAATCAACCCTATAGCATATACAGAAGTAGGTGTGCAAATGCTAATGTACAAGCGCCATCAATCTACCCTATAATTTCGTCAGACTTGTAGAAAAAACCTGCGTTGCATGATATGCTAGCGCGGCCAACTGCATTTAGTCTCCTAGGTACTTTGGTATGACTTCTGCTTCGACGGCCATCAAGGTGCCTGATCGCAATCAATTTAATTGGTATTCTGTTCTAAGTAGATTGTAGCTTCGCGATATTCTCCACATTCCGCGCGCACTTACGGGGCATACCGAAAGGAACGGCCTATCACAGCATGGTAATTGCTAAGTATAGAGGTGACTAAGCGGCATGACGACCACCAAGGTTCCCTTCGCAGATGGTTGGGAAAGCACAATCAAGCAAAAATTACACAGAGACGAATAGAAGGTAAGAGCCTGACTAGGTATGTAGGCTAGAGAAATCTCTGAGGGGGAAAAGAATGGTGCTATTCTATGTACTAGGGCAAGAGAGGCCGCAGCGTGCAGATGGGAGAATAAAACCGAAAGTCCACCTGCAGTGTGGGAGGCTAGAAAGGTATGCATTGCCTAGGAAGGCTCGCTCAAGCAGGTTCTGCCAGCAGAGGAAGGAAGACACCAAACTTTCTTAAAATATTAGGTACCATCAAAATTTACTCTGCCCACCTACCTACATGTAAGTAGGTGTCCTCTCTCCTCTCTTCTCCCCCAACTACCTACCTACTCTCTCCCCTTTCCACTTCTACCTCCTACTTCGCTTCCTCTCATACCACCACACCCCCTTTCATTTTTACTCCTATCATCAACCTTTAAGGTTTTCCAGCTGAGGTACGGACACACCCCACACGCGTCCACAGCCCTCTCCACTACTTCCGGCGTACCTATTTAACCCTGTGTCTACCTCCATCTAGTGTACGAAACGTTGAGGAATCCGTGAAGACCGCGAATGTCCAAAATGGCTCCCATGTCGAACAAGAGCGAGTCGCAAGACAGCGCTCGTCGCCTTCCCGTCACCCTCCTTAGCGGTTTCTTGGGTGCTGGAAAGACGACCCTTCTTGAGAAGATCCTGACAGACCCGAACCACGGTTTCCGAATTGGTGTCATAGTCAACGATGTCGGCACCTTGAATATCGACGCTGCACTGCTCTCCACCCACGATGTCACTCGAAAGGAGGAACAGGTCGTGGCCATGCAAAACGGCTGCATCTGCTGCACCCTGCGTGGCGATCTCCTCGAGGAAGTCGCCCGTCTCGCTGAGGACAAACAAGTTGACTACCTTGTCATCGAGAGCTCTGGAGTAAGCGAGCCTATGCAAGTTGCAGAGACCTTCTCCGAAGAGTGAGTACGCCCGAGACTGTCCTACATCGGCTAGCGTTACTAATCCGACAGGTTTGCCGAGATGTCAGTTGCTGCCGGCTATGGTCTCGAGGAAGATGAGGAGAATGAGATGACTAAGGAACAGCGGATGCGTCTAGCTGAGATTCTCAAGGCCGGCGGACTGTCTAAAGTTGCCCGTCTCGACACGTGCGTCACTATCGTCGACGCAGTTAACTTCATACTAGACTTCGCCACGGTCGATATGTTGAAAGACCGCCAGACAAACGTCCCTGCGGAAGACGATCGTAACATTTCCGACCTCCAGGCCGACCAGGTCGAGTTTGCCGATGTCATCGTCATCAACAAATGTGATCTAGTGACCTCAGATGATGTCAATAGTATCAAAGGTGTCATTCAGAACCTGAATCCTGGTGCCAAGATTGTTACCGCCATCAAATCCGATTTCAATCTTCGCAGCATCCTCGATACGCACATGTTCTCGTATGAGAAGGCGGCTTTGAGCTCTGGCTGGTTACGAAGTATCAACGAAGAGATTAAACCCGAAACAGAAGAATACGGATTCGGCACATTCGTCTACCGAGCCCGACGTCCGTTTCATCCACAACGACTTTGGGAAACAATCAGCGATGTTTTTGTCGTCATCCAAACGGAATACCTACAGGAGGATGACCAAGACGGTGCGGCTGAAGATGATGAAGATGATGACGACTACGAGGATATTGATTCCGAGGAGGATGAATCTGAAGATGAAGTCGAAAATCCTCAGCCGCAGCTCGATACCAGAGCCCGCCTGGCAAGCAAAATTGCTAGTCCGACATTTGGACCCCTTCTCCGATCCAAAGGCTTTATGTGGTTGGCGACAAGACCGTTGATGGTAACTATCTGCGACTCGCTCTCCATCTATATTCTGCAGCTAATAGGTTCTAGTTTGGCGAATGGTCCCAGGCAGGCCTCATGCTCACGTTATCTGGTGGCGATTTGTGGCGCTGCGAAATGGCTGAGAGCGAATGGCCCCAGAATCCCAAAGTGAAAGAGGCCATCCTGCGTGATTTCCAGGGCAAGTGGGGAGACCGGCGTCAGGAAATCGTCTTCATCGGACAACAGATGCGTGACGGAGGCGAAGCACGCCTGCGCAAAGCCCTTGATGCATGTCTCTTGAACGATGCGGAATTCAAGGATTGGGAAAGAGCTATGGCGTCCAAAAACCCTCAGAAGGTTCTAGATCGACTATTCGAAGACGGCTTTGAGGATTGGGTAGTTGAGGTCCATGATGATCATGATGGCCATGATCACAGCAACGGCCACTAAATGGTTGGTACCTTCGGCCATGATGGTGTACTTGATTTACTACCTTTGGCGGGTTTAGCCAAATTTTGCTGCTCATTCGATTTTCCTACGCCCTATTGAGATTTCTTAACTTTGTCAGCATGAGATCTTCTCTTACATAGGTTTGCAAACCTGATGCTTGAAATACCGATGTAATTACTGAGATAATCGATAAAGTAGGTAGCTATTAGGTATGGACTTGTGCCATGTCCGTTACAGGCAAGGCTCGAGAGAGCGGTCAAGGATCTCAATTTTCGTAGTAACGATCTGATGGTCTGAGAAAAAGAAAAAATCAAGACAAAAAAACATTGAGTCCTCACACGTGTAGTTCTAAAGTACTGAGAACACCGTCTAATGCTTGTAGAGTTGCTAGATTGAGAGAGAAGTAGCAGTAATTACAAAATTTCTACCCTCTTAAGTCCAAAAATGCCAGTCAGGATCTCAATATAGTATATAATATTCATGTATTCTTGTGTTACACGAAGAAGCCTTCTTCGCGATTTAGGCTGTAACTACATACATACAAGTTCTTCGTCTTCACGGATCCCGTGACAGTAGATAATCAAGGCTTCCGGTATACGCTCACGCATTGAATAGGGTAACTTGTTGTAGCGTATATAATCTCGTCGATTGAATAAAACCTAGGAGATTCTTCATGGGACAAGAATGGTCAGTTATCTAGGCAGTTAGTGAGCTTCTAGGAGTAAACATTGCTGGAATTGGTACTGGGGACTGTGGAGTCCAGGACTTGTAAGTTGTACGGTATGTGTATCATTCTTGTGCGTGGGACATGTTTTGACTTAGTATTGATATCGTGGGCGAAGGGGTCGATTACGATACTTGTGTGACTTTGGAAGATTGTGGTAATGGATTGAGCAACTACCTGAAATTTTCAAACGAATTATGTAACATACTCCAGTCTTAGGCATAACATGGCATAAAAGGAGTCCGTATGTAGAGTCAGTAATCACCCACGGAAGAATCCGTCTGCCTTCGTGTTTTGCGCTTGTATGAACCTTCTAAAGATTCCTATCAGTGTGTGCTAAGTAGGTGTATTCTGAAAATGTTCACAGTCGCCACGAGAACCACGTTGAAGTACCTAGTGTTTAAGTTACGATATATGCAGAGGCAGTCGTAAGTATTCTTTTTCTCTTGCTTCTTCGTTTTGATAAAAGACGATGACTTGGGTAAGAGTTCTGATGGTACAGCCTAGTCATATGAACGTTTTATGGCCTGTAAAATATTCGGGAGTTGTAACTCTACTATGAAGTAAATAGGTCCCCTTTTCCCAGAAATCATATCATGGAACACGGCATTGAATGCATATGACCCAAGAAGTAAACTGCTTGAACAGTATGGCAAGGGCTGGCTTCCGGCCTTGACATTGACTCTATTCAGAGTACAATCTCGGGAAGACACATTTTGGCACATATAACGCGTACAGGCGTTCCGAAACTTGCAGCCCAGTATCCAAGACGTGTAAAACTCAGGGCGAGGGACCTTGGTACCTACCCAATTATGAAATTTATTATAAACGTAGTATAGTGAAGTGTGGTCTCTGGAGTGATTTCAGTTACGAAGCTCCCTGAATAGCATATTTGAAGTACGAAGAGGTACAAGTTCGCTATATTAAATTTGCGGAGTTACTATGTATTCTATCTTTTTCCTGCTACATTATGTATCTGTGATCCGGGCGCTTGGTTGTCTTTGTTTCCTTTTTTTTTCAAGTTCTACATACCAATATTATATCGTAAGAAGTTTTGAATAGTGCTGTTACGATGTGCAACAAAGAGGTTTAGATTGTATATAGCGTGAGGGCATTCAGAGCCTATTAGATATCACGGCGCAATAATAAAAGTCTTATTGTACCCCCATAGTTGATTCCTGACAAGTGCAAGACGTATTATAGGTTATAAGATTGTGTTTCGCTTTTACCCACGTCAACATGCATGTTCGTGTTTGATACTTATTGGTAAGCGTAGCGCCGCTCTTATAGCTCGCCAAGGAGAGATGTGTATACGTGTCACAAGGCATAGGGCATAAAGAGAACTCATGTATGTAGTCAATGCAAAACGTGTATTGAAATGGAGTGCTAATGATTTGGCTGTATAGGAGTGATCTAGCTGCACTGGCTGTGGCTGGGGGAAGGAAAAAAAAAAGGGGGAAGCTCAAGACCAAGGCGCGAAAAAGGGAAGGACAGCGTTACGTTGTTGCCTTCACTCATTGTATAAAGTTTGCGCATCACATGATTGCCTAACCAATAATTCTTTTAAGAAGCGTATATAGTAGCTTGTCTCTAAGGGCTTTATCAGTATCTTCTCCATTATGGTAGTTCAACTCAGTATTCTCTGGATAGCCACTTGGTAAGAAGTGAGAATTAACCCCTATTCACCCCCATAGTGTCAGCCACTGAATGGCTGTGCTACTATTCCCTAGCCACCCCCCACTCCACCCCAAGCTAGGAGAAGCCAACCCCTTTTGCTCATTTAGTGAAAGAAGTCGGCCCATCTACAGCGCGAGTCAAGCCTATTCTTAGTAGAATTGCCGTTGTAGAGCCGGACAAGCTTCTATAATTCTGGTTCCGAGACAATTCTCCTCGCCGACTGTGACAGTTCGGCTAGACAGGTGCCAAATAAATTATTAGTGTCATACGACGCCTTAAGAAAATACGGCGTTTAGCATCGAGAGCGCGGCTGTCCCCTAGATGTAGGTAGTTGTAGGCTACTGCTTCGGGCCGTTCTCGATGTCGACTACTTCGTAAGTTGTCTGGTGGAGATGAAAGATCGGTACGACGCTTATTCACCTTGTATGTTTCAGGCTTCCGTGGCCGGTACGACCTAGGGGGTCGTCTGAAATGGTCGGCGATTGCGCATACCTGCCTGCATACACAGTTATGCGTTCGTCTCCAATACGAAGGTAACGCAGGGTCGCATTCCGATAAAAGTCCCCGACGAACGAAAAGTAGGGTAGATCATGCACACGGAACTTTCGCCGAATCCCTAGAACTACCACGAGCCGAGGCATGGCATTTCGTTAATTGTCGTTCGCATATGCTATGATTTTTCACGCTCCTTCGGGCCGTTTATGCTCGTTGGGACCTCTACCATGACGGCTACCAGGGGGTACACTTCTGGAAGAGAAATTAATCTATCGGCCCCACACGCACCTCACAGGAATACCTATAATGGCTTGTAGTATAGACAGTACATATAATTGGATTCTATCTTTATACTACAGTATTGTTAATCTACCCTTGACGTTAATGAGAAATTTGATATAAGAGAAGGATGCCACCGCTCTTTTCATTGCCTTTGTCGCGTGCTAGTCATCCGGCCGAACGCATCTGTGTATTTTTCACCAAGGCCCAGTTCCCAAAGTCGGTAACGATCCATGGCTTTATGCATTGCAATGAACCCCATGGCATGTTCATGCCAGGCAGTGGCGTAAGGTTGTCTGCCGCGCAGGACGACCTCTACCCGCCTGTGGGCCTCCACGTTCTCCCGAATCACTTCTTTGAAAACGGTATAAATTTCTTTTCCCTCATAAAATGCCCTGTTATGCATGTAATTGTCTTTCTCCCCAGCCTTTTCTTCCTTATAGAATCTGTTGATACGAGAAGGTTAGTACGTATGATGCGAGGGAGAAATATGCATATAGGAAATACTGACGACAATATATCATTCGTAAATGATATATATTTGTTCATGTCGGGTATCGCTTCCATGTACATGGAAATATCAGGATACAGCGCCTTGGGGAATGTCATCCATACGTATGCCTCTGATACTCCGTCCTTATCTCGCAAATAATAAGGCCAATTCTTGCCTCCTGTCGTGCGAGACATTCGGGGGAGCTCGGAGCCCTCGAGGGCGTTGGCATTCGTAAAATTCAGGGACGAGGTAATGATAAAATTCGCTACAATGGGCGAGTAATACTTGTAACTCAAGCGCAGATAGTCGGCCCAAGCCTGGGCCAAGGGTGTTACCTGTCGCAACCCGGTTTGGAAGCGGAACATGAATTCTTGCCACAGCTTTGGGTCTTTACAAGCTTGATCATCTACGAGAACTGCAAGCCAGGTGTAAATTCCGGTGTATACACGAACGTCAAGCGGGTGGCTGGGATAGCATAGCTGGCAAACGTTTAGTATCTGAGAAAGGTGGATGAGGTGAACCCGAGGACAATTGACGAGATTAAACAGGTGATGCATTAACCTACGTGGGCGTAGTAGACTCCAACGTTGAACGAGTACCATGAATGCGACCCCTCCAGGTACGGGATGCCAATTTTAATTGCCTGCTCATGCATTCCCCGGAGCAAGCCCTCAAGATCATCACCTGATTTGGCTCCAGTATAGTTCAGGTCTGCATCGAATTGGGCAATGAGTGGTCTTAAGACACGTCCTATTTCCGCTGTGATCGGTTCCAGTAGTTTGGGTTCGATTGCTGCAGGCAGCGCCGGAAGCTGGGTGATGATCATTTTGGGAGGTTGCAATGAGAACTATAGTGGGTGGGATGCCCGATTCCTCAACTCACGAGATATACACTACTTATTTATCACAATCGATCCGGAGCACCAGACCGTCAAGGCAGATGCTTTCTCCGCCAGTGCTGCACATTACTCAGTCTAGCTAAACCGCTCGCCTGAGCGGAGGCAAGAACTGTCCGGTAACCACCGCACCGCTGGTGCACTGACTGTATCTCTGTCTTTCCCACCTTGGCTGCAGCTACAGCGACCATTTTCCGAAAATATTTTTCGCTCTGCCATTCTTGAAAGAATCCTACGCTTTGTCAAAACATGGAACCTAGTAAGATTTCAGCAAGGATACGTCTCATGTTAATGACTCTACATCCATTCTGGCAGGTCCTGGAAGACGGATCCGAGAGGCCGCGACCCCGTACCCTGAACGTACATAGACCACAGCCCCCCGGGACTTCCTAGCCGAATACAGTGCTATCACACGATGTGTTCAGTTTTACTAGATAGTATACTAACTTACACAGAAGCTTGCAGTAGTATATTAGTATGGGCACGAAGCCAGCCTGTGCCGCCTCTCCAACCATACACTACCCACGATGGAATTCCCCGACTTTGAATTCGAGCACTTTACTCTTGGCTATACTACACCGCCGGTTTCAAATGAACAACGGTAAGGGTTTTAGTGTGCATCATACCGGATGGAGGCTACCGGATGGAGGCGAATGGCATTTGGATCGTGGAGTTGGATCGGTCAGGGTCTGCACGTGCGAAGAGTTCATGCATGGTTTGGGATGGCGTGTTGCTCTGACATGCGTCTGCGTCAAGCCACCTTCACGTATACACTAATTACATCATGCTATGTCTTCTATTCGTCTGTGTACATAGTACCTATGTCATTGATTGGTGCGCCTGCATCAAGACAATCTACCGAGTTATTCTGATGAGTGTCTATATGTAAGAACTGCGTGTAATCGGCCGATGACGTAAAATAGGATGATGAACTGGTGAATTGATACCTTGGAATAAACTAGTATATAGTTTATGTGTATGTAACCCTGACTACCATGTTGTTGCGCGATGACATTGTTTGCGATGGGAAACGTTGAAATGGTGGCAAGTTTAGGCACAAAAAACCGTACGATGAAGTACCACACATATTACAACTCTGACTTACCAAGAAGAATAAGTCAAATCACTGCACGATACCTTTGTTTCCGTCTTTAGCGTTCCCGAGTAGAGTAAAGACGGTTGAAGCCAAGGCGTTTCTGTTCGAACTACTGCAGGTAAGAAGTTACAGTTAACCAAAACTGGCCGCCCAGTCGCCTCTTATTCCAATTCTTAATACATAGAGTAGGCAGTCGGCATACAGTGCAGATTAGTATACACGTGGGACGACCGTTGCGACAGGGAACTAGGGTCGGTGAGCTTAATATTTTTCAGGGGATGCATTGTACCTTACAGTATTTCATTGGGGCTACCCTGGCATCGCTCGGCCCCGATGGCTGGTAGCATGCCAATACTGGAGAAGACGTTACCAAGACAGTGATTTGACAGGTTTCCGACCGAATCGGATTGTAAGCCACAGCACGGTTCGGGACTGGTGCCAGACTTCTACAGCGCCCGAGAGTCTGGTAGCATTCGTAGCCGAGACTACGCCGCAGGTCTGGAAAATTCCTGAGTGTAAACTTGGGACGGTTATGCAGCAGGGTTGTTGCAATATAGATTCTCAGTGGTGCACACGTATTCTGGCCTAGTGCTGTCTGGTGGTATCATACCTCTTCACCTTCGGGCTTCGCTTTGCGGTATTGCCGAGAAGACGATAAGTAAGCTAACCTCCTGATTTACTGAAAATGAATATACACCACATTCTAGACGTCGAATAGTGCATGCCAAACTAAGACTACAAGGTTATGCTTCGCCTAAACCCCTCCCCCCCGAGCCTAGGATACATGCAGGGATTGCTCGAAGCGAAATATACTTTAAAGCATATTCCACGAACAGTACTGCACGAAGTACGGGCTTCTTGAGTAGTGTATACCCCATATCAGTCTTACTTATGTTCAGAGTATACTAATACTCTGTTGTCAATTGTACGATGCATACTTGCTCAATCGTCTCTGTGTATGTATGTATCTCTCCTCATTCACTTATTAATCCATTAGAGCCCTATGTAGAGCAGCAGAGGAAAATATTGACTGACTCTACTAAAACCAAGTTTAATGGATATATTGTAGCGCACAAAGATGCAGTGTGAGTGGCAGATTACGAATATTCTGACGACGAATTTCATAAAATAGGTGGGCATTGTATACACTACTACGATACTCAGTAACTTGCAGGCCTACCTACTCTAGCTACTGAGGAGTCTAATCCTCACCTGTTACAATTTGAGTGTAGCGCAACCTGGTCGAGCACCCTTGCAGCATGTACGAGACGGGAAATTCGACCGGCTATTCTCGAGCAGTGTAATAGGTATGCAGCTATATCGACGAAGACTACTACAGTAAGTAGATCAAACCCAGCATGTTTACTAAGATATTATACACAGGCTAATAATAGGTGGTCCAGACTTGATCGAATCGCATCTAGGCTAAGGGCTGTCTATACACAAGATAAACTGAGCAATGTTTCTTCATACTGTAGCCTTGGCAGGCCTATCTTTGACTATAGTAGACAACTAGTGTGACGAGCCAAGCTTTGAAGCTTGTTGAGGCCAGAAATCCATTTCTTTCCCTCGAGACTTTATAAGAAACTAAAGTCGTGGTCGGTTTGAGATGACAGCTCAGTCGTCTTGGCAGCTAACTACATCTATACTCCCCGGAGCAGGCCCCGGAGGATTGGAAACGCGGTTGGAGCCGTTAGGACCGTTACACGCTAGAGCAAAGAGGGCATCGCTATTTCTCTAACATCGAGACGAGACCCCGCCTAACTGTAGCCCATTTGTGTTGTCAATGATCGGCAAGTGGGAAAAGAGCCATGCTAGTCTATACTAGAACAAGCTGACGACAAAACTTGACTATGATCATCGAAAGATGTACTAAACCATATCGACCTTCGGAGTTGTGGCCTGACCTTCGTGGGTGGACATAGCGGGACGGCAAGATGGAGCGGGAATCATATTCGGCACCCAACTAAACGTCCAGGTTCACCGATCGTAGTGTCGTACCAAATTGCGGCCCGTCTGACGGCCTGAGAGAGGCGTCGTGGACTGTGTCCTTAACTGGGTCTGGCTTCTAATCCTCCTCTACCAACAACTATGAAGCATAATACGTATCGTGACCGTGAATATTTCCATGTCATTTCTAGAAAAGAGTTGAAAAGCTGGAATGAGTAGGGTTAATAATAGCCTATAGAATTAATACAGTAGTCTTGTTCAACAGTAAAAAGTCTGGTACATATCCGATGAATCCGGGCGCAGGTGGTGTTGGAGATAACGCTGCAGGGTTTAAGCTGGAGCACCGACATTTACCAGTGTCACCGGCAGTGGTTTACGATCCCATATGACGAAGACATTTTGGTCCCGCCAGCTTGCGTCCACTTCTGTCCGCATATCAAAATTGAAGATCAACTTCGAGAGCAGAAGACGCATCTCATGCCAAGCCACTAGAGGCTCAGGAGTGAGCCATTATTCTCCTAACGACCAAAGCTGGGAGGAGCTACTCACTATTCATGCCTAAGCAGTTTCTGGTGCCGATGGAAAATGGCTGGTGTGCCTCACGGATATCGTCTTTGTAAACCGGATCTCCAAGCCAGCGCTCGGGTACAAATTCGTCGGGGTTTCTAAACGAAGACGAGTCAGTACTTACCACTTTCAAAGCCGGAAATGAGAGGTATCTTCATGAACCGAAATATGAAGAAATATGGAATGAGTAAAAGCGTACTTGAAGTTACTAGGAGAGCGGTATGTGGCAGTTTGATGAACTGAGACACGTGTTCCTGCGGGTAGCCATTTACCCATGATGACATTACCACCTTCGGGAATTTCGCGTGGAATTGCCGACGGAATAGACGGATAGACTCGCAATCCTTCACGAAGACCTACAAGATTAAGCTTTAGCTAGGCTGGGACTAACATCAAAAGAAGTATGGGGCGTTCGCTTACATGCGTTCAAGTAATCTAATTGACTGAGAGCCTCAAAAGTCATCTCTTCATTAGACTTGAATCTTCCACGGATCTCATCTGTCAAGATCTTCATCTTATCAGGATTTTTGAGAAGATAGTATGTTGTACCCGTAAGCAAAGACGCTATTCCACGCTGTCAGCAATGCCCCGGTCGTCCACTCACACACAGTGCCCAGGCGTACCAGTAGTTTCCGTGCCAGCGGTCATAAATAGCTCTGCATTAGTATAAATCTCTCCAGACGTAAGAACCCCAGATTCCTCAACGAGATTCCATAGGTCGGGCTTGGGCGACCCCTCCTTAAGGCGCTTGTCGACGCGAACAACAGTGTGATCGAAATGTTCAAGGCGCATTTTGGACACAGATTTGGGTTCCAAGAGACTGAAGAGTTTCCTAGAGAGCGGATAGAATTCTATCATTTGGAGCGCAGGGAGGACCTGGAGGCACTGTTCAATATGGATAGGCATTGTGTTTATGCTGCTTGTACTTACAATAAGTGTGTTGAAAACCGTGGCAACCCAATGAGAATATGCCTCCTTCTCAAGCAAGCCAAGGGACTCTCCAAAAGCAAACTCGGCCATAACGTCGAACGTTGTCCAATTCAGTAACTCGGCCACATTGACGGTACCCTTTTCGCGACCCCTAGCGACCATGAGGTTCGCATATTTTTGAAAAAGAGGCTCCTGTGCTTTGAGCGCCTTCTCGGAGAAAGCCGGAGAAAAAATACGCCGTACTGTAGCATGACGCACTGCACTTGGCTCAGTGATCAAGTTAGGAGTACCGTTTGCGGATGGTGCTGTGTTCGTAAGGCCATGTTAACTTCGCTACCTTCGCTCAGTATCGTAAAGTCTGCAGGAAGTGCACGAGACCAATAAAGTGAATCAGGCCACAGAAGACTTTGATACGCACCATGGAATCTGATCTCCTTCCCATTTTCCTTCTTTCCCTTTGGGACAAGACAAATATCTCTCCACGCTTGTGCTTCAGTGTAGCTAATATCATTTGGAGCGAATCTTACAGTAGGGCCATATCGCCTATGTTGCTCTTGCATGAACTTGACTTGATTTCCTTTGAGGCACGCAATCCAGTATGGAATTCTTGTCAACTTTTCCAAGGTACCTCCAGGAAAGTTGCTGAGTGGGTGAAGGTAGAGGGCATATAGCGGATAGGATACTAGATAGAGGACGATCAGGCCCAGGATGACCTTGGAGGTTGTGGCGCCAGGCGGCGCATTTTCCTGAATGGTGGCGAAGGAATATTGCGTAGAAGCCATGGTGAGAGACGCGAACGTCGAGCTGATGCACTGCAACAAAACAGATTTGTAAAAAGGATATGAAGCGAACTCTGGGACTTTTGCACTCTTCAAGCGAATGATTGAGTACCGAGACCCCTTTCTTCTTAGCACTTGCGTATAAGTCGAAAGATTGGACGCAAGCGATAGAAGCAGGAGTGCCCAGGTCAAACCATGATCCATGCAGCAATATGCATGTTGGTTGCACCCTTGTTTCTTGCCCTGGAACCGAACCAATCTCCAAGACTGCGACCCTGTAACACGTGCAGGAACCTAGCGTGAAAAGATTATCGCAACCGGACCTGTTTCCAGGGCTGGACAAACCCCGAGGCAACCGAATCGGCAACTTGCGTTGAGAGATGAGGCTCGACAGTATACCTGGTCGTCTACAAAAGCCTGTATGCTACACTATACCAACGATGCCCCCTCAAGGATTCCAAGATCGTCCCAAGTGTCAATCAAAAGGGATGCGAAGCCCCAGGGGTCAGTCACACACTATAACCCCAGGGCATTAATGCAACCTCTAGTATAGCCCCGGATTCGGGTAGTATATACTAGAACCAGATCGACAGCTGAATTAGACTTTCCCATGATTTTCTTTCATCTTCACATTCGTCGCTCATTTATTGCTTTTGTACTTGTCTATGGTAGGAGGGGAATCTAGCGATTCCATATCAAGAAAGCACGATGCTTTGGACTCCGGAGCCCGGTACTCAGACTATCCTTACCATCTTGATAATCATCTTTATAGTCCTCAACTACATCGGAGTGGGCCTACGATGCTTTGTGCGAATCGTCCTCAACAACTCATTCAGTTACGATGATTGGGCCATGATAGCTAGTCTGGTGAGTTCTGCGCACGAACATGCGATTACATAATACTGATCTTCCAACAGGTTGGGTACAGTGCTATGTGCGGAACTCTGCTGGCAGCCCTGATTTACGGATTTGGTGCGACTATACAAGAGCCATGGTACGATGCGATCAAGGCGGCACAGGTTAGTAATCCAGTCCATAATTACTTGAAACTCAAGGAGTTCAGCTAACCTATGTCTGGGAACACCCGTAGTCCATGTTCGCGTTCCAGCTCATTTACGTAGTAGCAGCATATCTATGCAAAGTCAGCGTTGCACTAGTTCTGCTGCGAATCTCGGGCACGGATAAGAAAAGCCCTATTCGAATCGCTCTCATAGGATCTATCGTCGTCGTAACTATCTTCACGATAGCGACATTCCTTGCGCTCGCCTTGCAATGTCGCCCTGTTACTCTCAACTGGGGTATTGGCAAAGGCCAGTGTGTCGAGCCAAAGGTTATCACTAACATTGCCTACGCCTTCTCCGCTGCCGACATCGCAAGCAACTGGCTCTACGCTGTAAGTCATCCAATTGCCACCATCTTCCTTGGTCTCTTCCATCTGTATCCGTGATTGTATGCTGACACATTAGCGATGTAGACACTCCCTATTGTAATGCTCTGGAACATCAAGCTTACTCTTCGTGTTAAGCTCTCGGTTATTCTTCTCCTAGGATTTTCTTTCACGTAAGTTCGGAAGAAAGACTTGAACATAGATAGGATATACTAATAAGTTAAATAGGAGCAGCATAGCCACACTCGTACGCCTCAAGTTCGTTGTCGATCTCGGCTCTCTTGGCTCAACCGATCCCGGACTACCTCTGAAATTATTAAATTCGATCATTTGGTTAGTCTCTCACCTCGATCCAGTGGTCGTACTACTAGTGCTTCGGAGCCTTGGTTACCACTCAGCAAGCTAGAAATCTGCGTATAGCTTCATGTCTAACACCTCGATACAGGTCTCATCTTGAGATTGCATTAGCAATTTTTGCTGCATCCCTTGCTGCCTTGCGACCCTTGCTCAAATTCATTAGTGGCCGGGGCGATTCCCGCGCTAGGACGACTGGCTGGTCCGACAGCCAGTCAAAATCTAGGAGCAGAATGACTCCCGCGATACGTCTTGACAACCTGAAGGATAAGCGATTTGACGACGATGGGAGCCAAGAATTCATCTTACATACCGGCCGGGAACAAGGAAGAGCTGGCCCAATCGAAAATACCGGCATCTACAAGACCACCAAAGTAGAGGTCACGCACCATGCACTATGAGCCGAACTTCCATTTACATACAGTGGTGTTTTGTTTCCTGAACAGACGGCCGTGTCGAAACCGGCCGACACCATATCCCAACGTCTGCCGTATCAAAAGTCAAATATCGTATATAATTAAAATTAAAGGAGCTTTCTGTCTTTGCCTCGATCTAGCGATATTTATCACCACTAGGCGTGTGTCTCGCACGTTTCCAGTCTCTTGTAACTACTTGGAATAAAAGAATTTCTATACAGTCATTACCGAAGCTAAAATTAGTATATAATCATAATAGCAAGCAGTTAGCTGGGAAAACTATCATAACTCAATGCGCACCACCTTGAAACATCGAATTGAGGGGTCAACCCTGTGCATAGATATTAATACTTGCCTATATAATGACGCTACAAGATAGCCAACACTTACCAAGTTGCCAGAGGAGCCGTAATGGAGGAGAGTAGTGATGAGTTTATCACTGGAGTTAAATTTATTCTGTTGCACTGGAAAAGCCTTACAAATTATCATTATCTTGCGCCACGTGTAGGTTCAAGCTCAGCCTATGTCTCTATACGAGGGCTGAGGTAAAAGATCCATTCGAAACTATTCGATATATTCAGTTCAACGTGTGGTCCATATGATGAGCTCCTAAGTAAGCCCTATTTCCATCTAATTTAGCTGTGGTAAGGGCATACTCGAACCGACGCTGAGCGGATCGTACCTACAATGAGCCGCTGTTACAAGAGACTTTGGCAAGACAGACTATTAGCTCTAGGGTTGCATATGTTGTAACATTGAGTTATTCACAAGGAATGTGAGTACCGAACATTTGATAAGCTTGTGCATAACATAGAGTTGAACAAGTTGGTCCTACATATGGTCGCAAGGCACGAGGTAGTTAAACGCAGGTTGGGGTTATTATCAACTTTATACTAAATTGCCAACCTTAAAAGAAGATCTGAACGATATCAAACAGAAGAAATACTCCTATAGAGGTCAGGTCAAAATCGACCAAGTATGCGTAAACTTGAGGGGATCAAGTGTGTTGTCACGAGGCACAGGGAAACATTAATGCTATATATGTACACGCTTCCACTCTCCTTGACACCTATACCACTTGTTGCAATGGCTGGTATTGCCTCTGGATGGTTCTTGCAAGACCCGCCATCTCTATATTTGCATAATTCTAAAAGTCTGAGAAAGAAGCCGGCATAGAGCGGCCGCGGCTGTACCGTTGGTCTCTGTAAGCCGCCGTACTAAGCACCGCCGCTATAAGCTTATTACCCCTCTATCCCCTCCGGTTCTAAATTCGACGGACCTATCGGGGTTTAGTAAGTCGCCCAAGTCTTCAGAGTGCTCAATGCATGCCTGATTTACCTATGGGTGACACGGACCGTGACCGCCTCTGTTTGTCCGGCTCCGGCTCAGTCTGTTGATCTTCGGCATTTGCATTCCTATCACGGGTCTCGTTGGAATTGGCGCCCTTGACTGTGCTGATATCCTCTCTCGATGCTTCACGTCGCACCGGCCCAATGACCGGGGTTTCAATCGGCTTATTCCTATGTGAGTCTCGACAGGTTGGTATTTCGATGCGTGATGCACTCCGCGCTGTATCGTTATTATGTCCCGTCGGCAGCTTCGGCGACATGACTATAGACACTCTTCGGTTGGAGATCCTTTGATTCTGCCTGTCGATCTTGCGTCGTATGGCCGGCTCGTTTCGGCTCTGGAACGCGGGCGATCCGAGCCTATCACTGGCCGCGTCATCCGGAAGAGTTTGCACTCTGCGGTAGGGGGGTTTAGTCATGGGCTCGGACTCCGGGACCCAGCGCGTGCCGCGTTCTATGTCCTCTTCAACTATATTGTCGATAGACCACTGCCTAAGTTTTGCGTCGCGGTCCGGAAAGGGATTCGTGGGTTTGGACTGGGAATGGAAAGTTTCCCTGACGTCGATGAATTGCCTAATATAAGTTGGTAGGCGGGCATAGAACGGTCCCGACTTGTCTATCGTGACGGTTCCGCCTATAGTGGCGGGCAGTGTCGGTAGTATGACGCGTTGTGCCCACTGGAGAGACAGGTTGTGGTGTTCGACAGGTAGCTTCTGATTGATGATGGTCTTATCTTGCCCGAGTCGAAAAAGTTCCTCTGCTAGCCCTCGTTGAGAGTCGCTGTCTGTGAGGATGAGAAGTTTCGATAAACAGGTTCGGAGATAGCCGTCCTGATCATCTTGAATTAAGTTCTGTAAGTGAGACAGCTCCTCAAGAAGGCGATGCGGTTCTTGAGACCGAACGATCAAGTGTTTTAGACACAATACTTGGGTGTCATAGTCTCCCAGGTCCTTGGCAATGGTCAAAGCCAACTGAACCGCATCCTCCCACTCCCGGGACGCCAGCGGGACTTGCCAGGTGGGCCTCTCCGATCGAAGAGGGACGTAGATTGGGACGTGAACCCCGTCGCCTTGCCGAAGCTGCATTCCAGGATATGAATCGAGAAACCTGAACGACGAAAAGGGGTTGTCATGGGCAGAACAGCTGAGAACTGCCGCTTTTGCCACTAACCACCTCGCAAACGGTCGACTCTTCATAGTCTCGGGATCCTCGCCCATCAAAGACTCGACAAGCTTTTCTCCATGTTTAAGACAAGTCTGAAAGTACTGCGACGAAGTCTTCTCAAAGTCGCTCTCCAGGATCAGGAGCGATATGATGTCCAGAAGAGCCAGGTTTGTCGATTCGTCGTAGCCCACAGTCTCCCAGTCGTAGCCAAGTGTTTCCATGATCTCGTCAACAGATCCGGTGTTGAAAAAAGCATCGAAGGCTCGGTCTCGTCCGAATGCTCGCTTGAACGCCGTGAAGATATCTCTAAAATCCCAAACTCGCCCCTCCGAGGCAAGACAGTGATATACGGTGGCCCAGTCGGTCCACTCCTCAGCCAGATTCTTGGCATCTCTCAGTTGTCGGGATTGGATACCCAAAGTGTGAGCCAGATATCCAATCAAGCGAAATATGATGCTAAGTATTTGTATCTTGATCCCCAATTGAGTTAGGAACATCGAACACAACATCTTGGGCCTTGTCTCCGTCTTACCTCAGTAGAGCCTAACTCTGCTGGAGTTTCAAGAAGGGCCAGTGCTCTGTCGATCTCGTTTATCGCCCGTTCGGTGCAGTCTCTCCCGGGGAGCATCGCCATAAGGATTAACAAGTTCCAGCTCTGCCGGAGCAGGTCCTGGTTCTTCTGCATTGCTTCGTCCTTAACAACTCCAAACACGCGGGTCGGCCGCAGCGTATCGAAGGACCGGAAGTCCCCCATTTCAAAAAGAAGCTGAGCGTATAGCACGAAGAAGTAGGGATCATCTGACCGACCCGGAAGCTTTTGCTTGAGAAACATCTGTGCGGCTCTGAAATTCCCCAGTCTTCTTAATCGGCTGACTTCCTCGAGCTCCTGGTCGATGTCCTCGGTTATGCCCAGTGTCCAGACAGCGTCTATTTCAGACGCCTGGACCAGCACGGCAACTCGGCTGGCGTTGCTGCTCGTTCGTGCTCTGGGCCCATATATAGGGGGGGCGCGTGGCGCGGGTACAACTTGGTTTCTTTGTCGGCTGGTCGAGTGATCTCCGTAAAGCACATGTTCTAGGCGACTACCACGGTAGGAGTCCCGGTTGCGTTCATCCGCGGCAGTGCGGTCATTTCGTGACTGATAGTTCATGGTGCAATGTATAAGAGGAATGAGGCAGTCTTTTTTCGTGTCTAATAGAAGGCAAAAACTCAGACCGTTCTTGGCTTCGGGGAACAAATTGAACGGGCAACAAATCTGACTTGGGCAGAGAGGCCGCGAAGGGTCAAGATCTGGAGTTGGAACACTGGAGAAGCCTGTCCAATCGCTTGTCTGACTGCAGGGTAGAAAATGTGCCATGCTATGATTGGTCTTTGCGTCGCGTTGCGAGGGGTCGCCCGAACTGGCAGTGTGCTTTCAGATGAATTACTGATCTACCAGCCATAATGCAACATCAATAAATAGCGGAAGACAAATCACCCATGGTGGTGCCTCCACTGTTCTCCAAAGCGTCTCTTCTGCCCTCCTTCTCCTCGCTATTTGGCGAAGCCACGTCCGCGCCGCCTTACGCCGATATCTGTGTAGATGTGAGGTGGTGATACGATGGAGCCGGAATTCCGCAGGTTGGTCCGACCGAAGAAGTCGAAAGGGAGAGGCTATGGACCGAGCGACTTCGAGAAATTCGATCGCCATAGCGCCTGCGCTGGTCACCGTCAACTCGGCGAGGTCAAGGTCACTACTAGCATTGACTTTGAGGAGTCGCAATGGGGTCTCATTGATACCGACACCCCGGGCGCCATCATACACATGAATATCAGTTTCACTCAGCCCGAGGACTGCAAGTTGGAGACAGCAACAATCTTGGTGACGCTAGAATCACTGGACGAGACTCGTGACAAAGAGGAGCTGGAGGCTCTCAAGCGGCAGCCGGAGCGTTTCCCGCTTACGTCCTCCCGGCTCGGGCTTACGCACTTTGGGCCAGTGTACGTGCCAGGCAGAGAGACGGAAACAGATTTCTCGCGCAACATAAACGCGACTCCATCTTTCTCCTATGGTGGAGCTTCTCTGAGCGGCATGGGAGTCAGTCAACAAAAGACTTACAAGTATTATAACCGCTGGATGTTTTCTGGCCAGCTCCTGGGTGACGACAAGCACTCTGCCTTCAAAAAACTTCAGTGGTTTTTGCAGGAGAACAAGCTCGACGCGCCGGCGAATCATGGACCCGAGTTTCAGGCTGCCTTTGCGCTTACCCATTCCGGGAAACCTTTCTTAATCAGGGTGGAAATCAAGGGGAAGCTTGAAAAGAGACGGGAACGCGTCAAGCAGAGGTTTCAGAAGCTGAAATATGGATTCTACGGGGACACGCCTCTCCGGTCCACGCTGACGCTCGTCAACATTGCCGGCGTCGAGTTGCCAAGGAGGCACCTAATAACGAAGGCCAAAAATTTGCCCGAAAAGATGGCGAAGAGAAATGGCGTTGTGGAGGTCGCATTGGAACCAGAGATGGAGGAGGATGATGACACTGGTTCTCCCCAGCGGATAAAAGAGACTCTAGAGAAGAGACTGTCTCGAAAATCACAGAGGAACACGCCAGAAGTCAGTGAGATGAAGAAGATATATGCCTCTCTGTCTGCAAGTGCGAGCAGTCCAGAAAAATCATGGATGTCATCGACCACGCTTGTAGATGACAACGGTCAGGACGATCAGAACAAGGATGAGGATGGGAGTGCGGCCAATTCTGAACAAGAGGAGCCGAAAAAGAAAAAGAAAAAGAAAGGCGACCACGATGCCGAAGATTTGAACTTTCTTCTTCTTATCAGGCTTTTTTTCCACTATTTGTTCCTCCAGGCAGGATTTGTCGCCTCCAAGAACCCCAGAGTTGAAACCACATCGAGTGTCCCAGAGAGCCCAACAAGTAGTCATTTATCAAGCAGTACTGATTACTGATTGATACTGATTTAGCCGAATGTTGTTTATACATCAATGTGTTGGTGAAGATAGGTCAAAGAGCTCTTCCAGCTCTGATTGATTGATTGATTGATTCCTACTCGGTTCCAACCACACTTTCAACTTTCATCCGTGGCTATGCCCGGTTAGCATGACAGGTGTAAACGGGCAGAATCTCCAACTTTTCAGGCTACGTGAAGCGGGTGTTTCGGAACATCGAGGATTTATTGTCCCTTAGTGACTCCGTTGGTTTTCTCAACCCTTCGCCGCAGCGCTCACCGCAGGCAAAGTGATAACTTGTTTGAATTAAAGTTATTTATTTTAATTAAACAAGGTAAACGTGTTTAAATCATGTGCAAATTAAAAAGAATTTAATTCCATCTCAAGGGGAATTTTTACTTTGAGAGATCTATACCTACACTTTTAAATGCAACTAGCTCTTGGCAAACAAACCGAGTAATGAAAAAATCAAGGTAATTATTTTTCAAGGATCGTTGAATAAAACGCATTGGCTAACTTTGCCTGGCTTCCCCTTTTCATACCCCTATTTATTCTTGGTTGCCATCTCTTTTCTAAGCCACATGAGTGGCTAAATCAGCCACCCCCTTAGCTCTCTACTTCAATGTACAATAACGAGCCAAGGGTCTAATTAGCTGTTTACCTACAATTAATGGGATTAATATCACCAGTTAAAAGTAAATTATCCAAAAGCTTAAGCCGCAAACCAGTCGTTAAAATCCTTTCTCCAGGCTTAACTTCATACTTAGTAAAATCCTGAGACTAGTGTACGTCAGAACAGGTCTTGGCCTTTTGATTGCCCGATTCGGAATCGCTCTGAGGCTGTGGACTCTGCTAAGCTGAGGTCCGGCGCGACTAGTGCTTGCCCAGTACCTGGGGACATAGTACTTGAATACGAGGTATCTGCAAACTTAGCGACACCAATCCTCTGGAAGAGCAGACTAAAACAGGGCTTAGTTCCAATGTAGTGAGGCTATTCATGACGACGAGCTGTTGCATTATCATTCGTAGAGACGTCATATGCCGCATTGCACACTTGTAGGTAGGCGTACGCAGTATGCCCAACTTAAGTAGTCTAATGATGGAAAATATTGCACCTGATGATCATTTCACCCAAGTATATCACCGATTCAGTCAGTTAGGAGCTATATAATATGGGTTACTCCTTAACATTTAAAAAGTACGAAAATATGCCTTCGTTGCCTATCAATCCTACGACATCAAGGGTAGCTACTCTGCGCCATGATGCATTCACTTAGTCCTGTCTTCTTTGCACTATGCCTACCTATGGCTCATGCCCGGTTTCTTGGGCCACTCAATCCAGCACCTGCAGACCTTTCGAGTGACTCCAGCTGCGTGCGGTTAAAATGGGACAATATCGCCTCGACTCTCGAGAATCATCTTACACACAGAGGAACCAATGAAGCGTTATCTGCATTGGATAACATCACTTTCTCGCTCGGTCTTTTCTCAGTTCATGACCCGAACGCTGCAGGTTCTCTCCAATACCACCACACCGGTCCTGATATCAAAAACTCATCATATGGCGTGAACGAGGTCAACGGGGACAGCATATATCGAGTAGCGAGCATGACAAAGATCATTACGGTCTACGCTGGCTTGCTCCTGCTCGACCCTAGCGACTGGCATAAACCATTGACCGAAATTTTCCCCGAAATCGCCTCGTTGCCAAAGGATGACTCGATTCATCATATCCAATGGGACACTATCACTCCGTTCTCACTTTCTTCCCAGATTTCTGGCATTCCTGCTAATGCGAGACCATTCGAAGGCCTTAATGAAATCTCCTACACGTATTACTTTATCGACCCGGTGGACCCGACAACCCTCGGTTTGCCGCCTCTCACACTCAATAGCACCGGCATCAACGTACCGTGCCAGGGCATCAACTGCTCTGCAGTGCAGTACCTTGAAGGAATTCAATCCCCAACGTTCCCAGTTTTCCAGTCACCAGGTTACGCCAACACCAACTTCATTCTACTTGGCAGGGTGATTTCAAAGCTAACAGGGCTCCCCACCAACGAAGAGTGGTTTCAAAAGGCGGTGTTCAGTCCGTTGAATATGACCAGCTCCTCGTCTTTGTCTCCGACGAACCCACCATATCCCGGATACGTTGTTGGTGGTGACCCGACAGTATTTTCTGAGGAAGGTGGAATTACGAGTTCGTCGGGTGGCGTATTTTCAACCACCAACGATCTCGCCAAGCTTGGCGTTAGCATGCTGAACTCGACCCTTCTGTCGGCCGACCAGACACGGCGATGGATGAAGCCAACTACATTTACCGCTGGTCTGGACTTCTCTATCGGCATGGGTTGGGAGATCTATCGGTACAATGACAAGGTGACTGGCCACGTCACCGATCTGTACACCAAACTAGGCGATTCCGGCAACTATGCTAGCTACATCGTCGTCGTGCCCGACTACGACTTTGGATTCTCAGTGATCGTGACGAGCGGCATCGCAACAGAAACAGAACGTAGCGCCGCAGCACAACTGCTCGCGGACATAATCAGCGACGAAATTTTGCCTGCGCTACGAGATCAAGCAGCAGCGGAGACCAAGCGCAACTATGAGGGCACCTACACTAGCACAGGTCAGAACACTACGTCCACGCTCACCCTCACGTACAACCAGACTGCTGGAGCTGGCTATGGACTCACCATCACATCGCTCTTTAATGACGGCCACAACTTGCTGCAAGTCCTCCAGTATTGGTTCGGCAGCAATCAACTCGTGCTAGCGCCTTCGACGGCTGACCCCAAGACCAAACAGCGCGGCTTTGTGGCTACCGCTGTCCGGGCCCCCGGCGAGTACACCGGCGTGTTCTCCAAGATGCTCGCTACGGACGTGGAGTGGTTCTATAACAACGGAGCGACCTATGGCGGACAAGCTCTGGGAACGTTCTACTTCGATGTGGCGGATGACGGCAGCGCTGTTGCAGCTTTACCGGCAGTGTTGCGCGGGAAGCGCTTTAAAAAGATAGCCTAGCTGGATTTTGCCCCTGCATATACTAATAACTGAAAAAACAAATCGTAATCAATGTAAACTATATATACTCCTATTGATGACTGAGACAATATAGACATCACGAATCTCTTCTTCACGATAGCTGATTTAAGCAAATGCACTGAGCAGGCAGCCGTGTTTAGGGCGTCGAATCGCGTCGCATCGGTTGCCTTAGTGCTGAGCAACTTTGCAGCTAACAGTGGAGTCAAAATTGCACTTTCTAGGCACCAACTTACTATCTACACCTATATCCTTACCTGTAAGGTAGAGATTAGCGGTTTGTTTACGCGCCAACGACTATGATGTTGACTTTTAAATTTCAGATCAAAGCATAAGTATAGTAAAATTTCTATGAATATTGTCTTGCAGGTTGCTTCATCGGTCGGAAACTAGACGCCACGCCCTCAGGGAACAACATTCACAAACTTCAATGCCCAGCATGTTGTCGGCCCACATGCAGGCTAACTCGCCTCTCTTCTCGCTGCCGAGCGAGGTTCGCGACCGCATCTATGACTTTTATCTCACCTACGATCACAACGACTTCGAGGACACGCTGCGTCCCCACAAGCACTTTCTCGACAACAGCGTTGTATACTCGCGGAGCCTTCCGGACTTGATGTGCTCGTGCAAGCGCGTGTACCAAGAGATGAGCCCGACCGTCCACAGCCAAGCTGTCATGCGAGTTGAGATGCGTGGGCTTATTGAGTGGCGCATTGGATTCGCAGTTCATGGGACGCTTCGCTTTGATCGCCTGCGCAAGCTCTGGCTTCTGGTCCCCCTTGAGCACCCTAACTGGAACCGTTGGCTGTACTTCTTTGGTGATGTAGTCCACCGGGCTCCCCATCTCAAAGTCTTGGTAATAGACTGGGCTCCTCGATCAACGCCAGAAAAAACCTGGGAGAGGCGCGCGATCGCGAAGAAAGAAGATGACTTCTGTGAGATAATCAAGAGTCTCAAGGAGTTACATATGCTCAAGATTCACGGCAACATCTCCGCAAGGTGGATCGATAGGCTTGGGGATTCGGTGGATCGCGTGATACTTGATCGCTCTCGCTGGTGGCGAGAACCGGGGATGGACTTTTAACGTATGTAGCAGATAAGATTGATCTACGAAGCTGTTCCTCAACTCCCGTATTGATTGGAAGTTTTGAATCTTTAAATATCGAAAACCTGTAGATTTTTCCTCTGTTTCCATGAGTCGGTACCACAATTGAGGATGATAAGTATCAGCCCCAGTTAGAACTTCTCAATCATGGAGATTGCGCTCAGTGGGCCTGTAATCATTATAAAGTAGAGTTTGGTTGAGTTTTTGAAGCTTTGAATAGATGTGTATTAGTCTGTTAATTACATTCTCGCTCGTTATTCGCCTGAGATGTACTTTCTATATACACCAACTGCATCGCAGCCGTGATGTATATTCGACAGTGGAACTCAATTGAGCTGACACTGGTAGCCTCTTCTGCTGCTAGAAAGCTCCATGCATAGCACATTTCTCGATGCAAATTTCGCTTTTAGTGCTGGGAAATACTTTACCCGTATCCCCTTCCAAAAGATAGCGCGTCCAGGTAAGCGCCTATGGTCGTTATCATCCATTCGCACACAACCCCTTCCACCCCCAGTGCGCACTCATATTACTCTGTATTCCGACGCCCATGCAATCTGCCAGTAAATGGCGTGGGGCCTGCCGCCGTGCAGAGCGGACCATGTCGCTTACTAGGCGATATCGCGACACCAGTCAAAGTGTCGAAAATTACTGCAAGTGCTTGCGACTGCTTAGAAGCGATAAGCGAGCACCTTGCTCACTGCGAAGGGACTGTGGTACCTTCGGAACGGAGCATGCCTTGGTGATTTGAATGTCGCATAGCAAATTAGGAATCATCGCTCGTGACCAGAATAGCACTTGAATATGACCCAGGGCTTCCCATCGTATCATTAGTTCCCGTACCGTTCTTCAAGTAGCAGAAGCCAGCATGCTCTTTCACAATTGTGACGGCAACGCAGGGACCTCCTCCAACATCGATGTTATTCGCTAGATTCGAGGCATACGCTTTGTTATACTCTGCACACACCGTGATACAGTTTTCCAGCGTCGGTGTGTAGGTTCGTAGAATATCGTGTGTGGATGCTGTATTGGCCCAATTTGTCCAGCATTGCTCCTTGAATTCTTGCGGCGACTGATCTGCCTGTACCGGTATCGGCTTTCCATCCGCGGAGTACGGTGTATATCCTACTTTATTTATCCCAGGGCAGCCATCAGTAGGGATTAGGGAGTCCGTTGTCGAAGACGCAGTTGGAGACGATGCGGTGGATGAGGCAGTAGATGAGATGGCGGATGACGCCGTGCTTTGGCTATCGCTGGGGTTGCTATCATCGCCTCTAATAAACCCATTGTCAGCTCATCTGGTCACACGAGAGAAAAGAAAAACACGTTTGAAGAGGTTACCAACCTTGAAGCATCCGCGGACGCCGCAGATTTCTGTTGTGCGCTAAGCCCACCGCCTACGCCACCACCAATTCCCGCCGCTAGCACGACAATAAGCGTCACGATCAGAACCCAGAATACCGGAACAGAAAGACCCAAAATTCTCTGTTTAGAATTATTGGTAGCTTGACTTTCTAGGTTTTGCTGATCTCTCCCAAAACCGAATCCACCAGATCGCTCTTTTGGGAATGATTCGCCTGTCGTTGCGAAATGCGGCGCAGGCGCTGGTAACGTATATAACCCGGTCTCAGCGGGAACTACTTCGAGATCTGGCTGCTCGTGCTGAAATCTTGCACTTATTGAGGCCATAATGGTGTTACACGTCGTGCTACTATGAAGACCGCCTCTCGACAAGTTCTAGTGAGCACTACTATGTTGTTGAATGTAGAAGAGTAAAAAACTCAACTCTGTAACGTTGAAGAGAGTCATTTTCTGAAGCTGTTTAACCCAGTTTCAAAAGCGAAAGAAGGATTCTTCCATTCAAACATAGGGAACCCCCAAATAGCTTTCAGCTTCCTCTCCTGGTACAGCAACATCCTTTCCAGCTGCACGCGAGTGTAACTTCACTACTGCAGTCTGTGATTACCCAACTTGAAACAATAGACTTCTACGTAAATAACACGCGAATCCTCCTTACTACACCGGATATGTATTCTGGCGCCTCCTATTCGCTGTGACGATGTGCCTTTGTTATCAGCTCGTATGTGACCTAAAGTTATCTCCCCTAGCCCATGATCTGCCCATCAACCAACTTGAATGTGGGGTCTGGGTACAAGGGTCTTTTACTGCGTATTTCAACCTGCGGGGACCAAAGACCCGAAATAGGAACTCAATGCTTACGCATATTCGGAAACTGGCAAGTACAGTACTGACTAGCGGCAAGCTTATAGGGGTCGTGGCAAGGTTTCCAGCAACTGATGGTCGCGCATGGCAATGGCAATTCCCAGTGCTGAGAGACTTTAAAATCTCTCATAACATCTGCCCTCTACTTGTACCGGTATAAAATACTGGCGTGACAGAGTCTCTAGCCTATTCTGGTGTAGATACGGAGACGTAGCTATCCACACGATCCTGGGGTGCATGAAGGCGCCCACTCTGCGTTTTCTGTGTACCTTACTCGATTCCTACCAGTTTCGAGGTGATTATTGCTGTTTCCGTTCTTCGAGTACCCATGATGACCTTGAAGGGCGGTTGTTCCCGGCAGATGCTTTTAGTTAATCATTTATTGCGCTAATCTCTTGAAGCTATCGTGGGGTACTCATTGCGATTCTTACTCTCTTACCCTTGTCTTGGAAAGAGTTACGGGATAGTCAGTAAACGTCTATGCTTCAGCGCATTGTCCAAATTGTATTCAGCTGATTGTCCCAAAGACAAAGCACCTTTCATACCGATATACAGTAGACAGCTATTATTCTCATCTCATATCAAACTATTAAAGACTGACCAGATTACATCCTCCTCCTCTTGACGCCAAGCTATACCAAGGCGCTTAATCATACGCGTGAACTACGACTTCGGATAAAAGTGTTTTCATTAATTGGACATACATTCGGTCCCTAACCTGTTGCAATTTGGATCTCCCGCCATTTTCAGATAAATCGTTTAGGTATCATGGTCTGGAAACCTGTCACTGCCGTCTTCCAGTCGACATCCCGGTACCAGTACCACCCAGCTACCGCAGAGAGAATGCCAACAGTGATAGCTCGAGTCTTATTCTTATTTGACCGTTGTCGCTTGACCTCACCCTGTAAGACATTTACATTAGATGCAATGAAATCTTTAATTTGTAAAGTCTGTCACTTACGTAGTACCGCCAATCCTGCCATGTCGGAAAGCAGCTCCGGAACCAGAAGTAGCTCTGAGACCAAGGGTAGCTCAATGCATTCCAACTCTTGCCGGGTTCTTTTGTCGGAACATACCAGCTCGCACAGCCCGAGTTCCAGACAGTGTTCACCAGTGCATCTTGAACATTCTTGGCGTAGTCAAACTCGGCTCGCGGCTTCAGGTCGACTACACTGGCCTTACCGTCCAGAATAGGCTTGATGATGCGTAGGGCAAAATTGATAGAGTTCTCAGCAGCCATGAGTGCCGACGCGTGGCCCGTGGCAGAGTTCGGCCCCAGAAGCATGAAAAAGTTAGGAAAACCGCTGACCACCGACGAGTTGTAAGCTGTGAAACCCCCCATTTCATGCCAGTGACTGGTCATTTTCTTCCCCCCGCAGCCTTTGATGTCTATCTTGTCGAAGAAGTTATTCGTGACGAATCCAGTGGCCAACACAATGACGTCAGCTGGGATGATACCATCCTTGGTCCGTACACCCTCTTGTACAATTTCCAATGCGGGGCTGTCTGTCAATGTTAAGTTATCCTCGTGTAGGCTTTCCAAGTAGTTCGAGTCGAAGATACGTCGTTTACAGCCAATCTCAAAGTCCGGAATGAGGATATCGTGGTATTTCTTGGGTGCAGTTTCGCGCATATGCTTTTCGCTTACCAAACGCTGCCTCTGTCGATACTGCGCTCCAGCCTCGGTCAATGGTTGAGCTTGGAGGGATCTTTCATTTAAGAGAAAAATCATGAAGCGAAACAAATGCATAGACCCGGGGACCCATCGTAGAAGATGTCGAATCCATGTCGGAATCGACATATCGATAGGTGGCATAATCCAATGCTTGGAGTGGACAATTTGAGTCGTACTTTTGGTCTTCTTCACGATATTTGGTACTATTTGCGCTCCTGTACAGCCGTTTCCAAACACGACCACTCTCTTGTCCGTTAGATCCACGTCTTTACGCCATTGCGACGAGTGAAAAATGGGGCCCTGGAACCTTTCAGCACCAGGAATATCGATCTCGCGCGGAGTGACAAACGTTCCCGAACCCGAAAACAGGAATTGAGACTCGTGAAAGAAGATGTCGTCGGTACTGTATTGACGTATTTTCAACCTCCAAACGCGGCGCTCTTCTATCCACTCGCAAGCTTCGACATTGACGCCAAATTTCATTTTTGAAGTAAGGTCATACTTGTTTGCTACCTGTACCAGATAGGCCATAAGCTCTGCTCGGCGGGGTAAGATACGCGTCCAGTCAGGGTTCGGCTCGAAAGAGAAACTGTAGAGCACACTGGGAATATCGCATGCGCAACCTAACATTAAGTTATAATGATCAGAGCTAATTCAATTATTCAGTACTGGTGAACTCACCTGGGTATTGATTGATATACCATACTCCTCCAAGCTCATTTTGACGCTCGAAGAATTGGATGTCTGTGATACCATACCATCTTTTCAGCGTAGCTCCCAACCCAATGCCTGAGAAGCCAGCTCCAATGCAAGCAAATCTGCTATACGACGCTGGATAGGTCGTGTTGGAGCCCATTTCGGATTTGTTAATGTTACAATGATAATGAATGCGAAAGTAGAATGGATATCATGAGAAAATACTATTTGGCTATATAGTAATCTGGGCGATAGTCCTGCACCTTGACAGACACCATGTGATAGGTTCCTTCCTATCAACTTACGATGTACGAACCCTCTGCTCTGCCGCTGCTTCTGGCAATGCTGCCCAGTTCTCAAATACCTAGCGGTACCTACGAGTCTACGACAGTGGCTGGATCAACGTCGCTGCTTCTCCACATTATGCCAAATATGGCCAGAAGGCGATCCTTACGGCAAGTTCGGGATCTACCCCCCTGCTCTGTCACATTCTAAAATGAATTCTGCGAATGTACGTACCAGGGCGCAGGCTTTGATAGTGAACGCAATAGGTAGCTATATCCCTACTTATTATGCATGTCATCGTAGAACTATAGTCGAGATAGCATCCTCATCGACCAGACACATTTAGTTGCTCAGTAGTTGACACGGATTCCGTCCGTCATAGCGTGCGCCACCGTTCAGCAGGAAAAAAGAAACCCGCTGACGTAATCACCGACGGGATCGCCGACTTTATGTTACACAGAGTCGAAGCTGGGCAATTTGGCTCCTTATTCATGAGCGTGGTGCAAATGAAGATTATGACCTTAATGCTAATGTGTACTTAAGGGCATGATAAGCGCTATTCAGTTTTAGTTTAACGATTAGGTAGGATATATGAGTGTCTAAGAAATAACATTGCCTCAAGGAAATAATCTTGTCTTTATGGATTACATTGAGGCGAACCACACGGCCTCCCCTCACCATGAGCCCACGGGATATCAGAGTAACGTATAGCTGTAACGGGAGGTCCATGACAACTTACTGTATGTTACAACAAGTTGTGTGATCCCTACCTATAACTGACTACTTCAAGCGATTGCGTTATCCTGATGTACAGTAATGGGTCAGGAAGTTTTAATAGGAGTGTCTTGCAGTTGGATTGATTATGAGCCTTTCGCGTCTATATAGTCGAGTTGATAAACTGGTGGTTTTGTCTCCTCCTTTTCTTTGTAAACGCCGATAGACTAGTATCAGCCCTTTCTTCCTAGCCTTTAGAGCATATTGACCTATTGTGTCTTAGCAGTCTTAATACCCTTAGAGTGTGAGGCGGCTCCGCTATAGATAGTTGGGTAATATTACATGTCGTAGACGTTATCAAAGACAATGCTTCCAGCAACAAGAATACAATCCCAAAAGCGCTCTGTAATCGCAAGGTAATTATTAGGCATAACGGTCCTATAAAACCACATCAAACTACCGTATCAAGGTGAATTAGTCAAGATTCTCTAAGCAGAGGTGGCGTCTCTAGATTCTAAAAGGGGGGAGTCCGAAGCGGTAAACTCAGCAACAAGCATCTGATATCCAATTATATTCGCAGAACAAATCCGGCCATAGCTAGAGCTATGTCGTAGTGTCGTATTGGATTATCTGGTCCACTATTCTGGGCTCACTGTGCAGGTCAATGTTGCATTACGCCGTAGGGATGCATAAGACAAGCCACACGTAGAAGTTGGGTGTTGTTGGGTGGTGCAGGTTTTCGATCTCGAATCATCGATCAACATTCTTCAGTATACTGCTATATAGATCTTTCTAATAGACACGGCAATGGAACTGGTATCTCAATAAGATCATTGTTAGACGAAATGAGAAGTCAACAGTGGCTAGGTCTAGCCTTTTGTGGCTTTGTTATTCGATCTACGATTGCCTTAGATCCTATCGTTACTCTCGGAAAAAACCAAGTCACGTATCGAGGGACTGTAAGGGGCGCAGTTGAGGATTTCCTGAACATCAAATTCGCCCACGACACTTCGGGACCGCTGCGATTCGCCCCCCCAAAACCTTACAGTCCTCCACTTAGCAGTGAGATTGACGCCACCGTCCTAGGTCCAGCTTGCCCTCAAAATAGAGCCAGCATACCACCTTTCTTTCCCGAAACGCCCAATCAAAGTGAAGATTGCCGTGAGTAAGATCCAGATTTATCCCGTTTCTACTTGAGCACCCCCGCAATGCGTTCCTTTCCCTCTGGGGATGAATTTAAGGGTGAGAATCAAGCTCTAACACCGCAAGTTAATCTCCGTATCACCCGACCTCGTGGAACAACCGCTGACTCGTCGGAGAAACTCCCCGTGGTTGTTCATCTTGTCGGCAGTGGCGTCGTTAAGGGCTCTGCATACGACGAAACTTTTGATCCTGCCAACCTAGTGGCGCGCTCCGCGGCTTTCGACAAGCCAATAGTACATGTTGTTCTCAACTACCGCCTTACGATATTCGGCTTTGCACGCTTACCTATTCTTAAAGATCAAAAGTCTCTCAATATAGGGATGCGAGATCAGCGAGCTGGATTCCAATGGGTTAAAGACAACATTGCCGCATTTGGAGGCGACCCAAATAGGATCACATCGTTTGGGTTGAGTTTCGGAGGAACCTTCACTTCGCTTCACCTTATGGTACATGGAGGAGAACATGGCGTCCCATTTACGCAGGCTTGGGTTATGTCAGGGCCACCTGGATCAGCGCTCAATATGACTTCCGATGCGACAGAAACTCATACCTACGCCGTTGCCAAGAAGCTCGGGTGCAGCCATGATGATGACGTAGCCATTCTGGACTGCTTAAGAGAGGCACCAATGGATAAGCTTACAGAAACTGCCATGGCCTACTCAGTCGAAAATCACCCACCCGCAGGGCTTTTTACCTTCATCCCGTCTGTCGATAGTGATTTGCTCCCGGAATGACAGTCTACCCTGTATAAAGCTAGGAAATTCGTAAAGGGTATTCCTATGGTCTTCGGCCGGACCCCCAAGACGATGGTGCCACTAATGCAGGGCCTGCTCTTCTGTTCGAAGCTGAGAAAGACATGAAAACGCCTGTTTACAATTTTGCTCACGCTTTTACTGAAGATGACTATGCAAGATTATTCTCGCTATATCCTGCTCGGGGTTTTGAGGAGGACGTTCACAGCTATGAAGCTCGAAAAGCGGAAAATAACCCTGAAGCCCCCGTTCATTACTTTCGAATCGCACGCATAATGCGGGACCTCTTATTTACGTGCTCATCTATCGACTTCGGCTTTGAAATGACAAAACAGTCACGAAGTCTCGATGACTTCCCTGGCGTCTACCACTACGTGCTTAACCAGAGTATGATAACGCCCCTATTCCACGCAGCTGGTATGCCCTACCTAGGTGCTGTACATGGAAGCGACTTGGATTATCTCTACAACAACATGTTTCCAAGAGATTAGATATCGGAGAGCGACGCGAATGTCTCCGATACGTTAATCATGTCTTTTCTCAACTTTGCATATACGGGTCAGCCGCACGGCGAGGGTCTACCTTTAAGGCCTGAGTCCTTCCCAGAGCTTGATGAGCCGGATGTGTCACACGTTGAATTAGATAGTTCCCAATATCTGACTCTGCGAGTAATAGGCGGGCCGTTAGTGTCATGAACCTCAAACTTTAGGGTAGGTAAAGACACTTGTTGTTGCACGAAGGTCTCAAAACCTTCGTAGGCAACTATCTAACTATATACAAATGTCTCTTTGTACTCTGTGACAGTTAGGCAATGGAGCGGTCACAGTGCACTTGAATGGCAGGTTTTCTGAGCCTACTGCTAATGAGCAGGAGGTCACTATGGAAATCCCGTCAGGTTATAATGTCCATTACAGAGAGATGAAATCCCGGATCAGCCAAGAAAGACAGCGACAAGTTGAGGGTGAGAATCTTCTAGAGCGGTGCGCCTTCATCAACAGTCTTGCGGAGAAGCTGGGTCACTAGCCTGTGTCTTTGGTAGCTATCTCGATGATGAGTCAGCTGCTGGTCGCTACATATTTGCATATTTGGCAATGGACTTAGATCAAACAAGGATCTCAGAAGTTCAATTACTGCATTGAAGTCCCGACGAATTGTCATAGGAAATACTGTTTTGATCATTGCACGGAGGGAAAATCAATAGCATGCCCTTTTTCAACATGACGAGCGTGCGTTATTATACTTTGCGAAGAAGAAAGCTATCGTTCTGCAAGTGTTGGAAAATTACCCTTGGATCATACTGAGCAGCTGGGTCTCGCAACTCTATAAGATTTGTTGGACTATAGCTGCCCAAAACATCTCGAGCAGAACCGGGAAAGTTCATGCAGAGATATTTAAGTAAAAGCCCACTTCCTTTGTTAGATCTTGTATATTCTTCAAGATCACGTTGACTGCATTTGCAAGATTGCTGGGGGAAGTGGACAGGACAGCTATGGTAAAACTGTATCTGGATTGCGTAGTACCTAAGTATTCCAAGTCAATATGTCTTTTCGGCATAGATTGCAGTACCGTTCTGGTGAACCCGAGACCGTAGTCAAACAGCGAGGAAAAAAAGTTGTTTTCATTCATATTGGGTATCTCTTGCTAAGTTTATTTATATAAATAATGGTATCGTTGCTCCCATAAAAGCCATCTAGGTAGAGCACGAGGTGGGATCTAAACTGGTCAGAGAGGAATTGGATAGGATCAGCACGGCCGAGTTGTGTTGATTATTCTCCACAACCTAGCCCAGCAATCCAAGACAGTGGTGGAAAATGCCACTCACCAGGCCTGCCTAACTGTGACGACGGCATCTTGGCGCCGGGGAGATTTGCCAAACGCGACATACCGCCACACCCACAGAGAAGTCAGTAAATCTACGAGCTACGACGTCCATATGGCTCGAATGGAAAGAAAACAGCGACTATAGCCATAGCAGCATATAGGGCTGCTGTAATGTATATGGGTACTGTAGTGTGGGTGTTGGCAACTGTCGCGATGACTGCAGACACAATACCCATGATACGGTTGAAGGCGACAGAGATACCGTTTCCTGTAGCGCGGTGAGCAGTAGGGAGGACCTCTGGGGTATATGCGTATAGACAGCTGTAGTAGATGTTGACACAGAAGGCTATGACGCAGCTGAAAGCAACATTCTCGTCCGAGGTATGAACCGCTGTATAGCCGAAGAAAAACGCCATCGTGACCAAGGCACCAATCACCATAGTATATTTGCGACCGAGAAACTTGATGTTGCATAGGAAACCTGCGAGAATAGGGCCGGGAATACCTGAGATGTTGGCAAGCGTGTAGTTGCGCCAAACCAGAAAGGGGTCGGTGGGACCAGTCACGCCACGAACTTTCAGGTATGTGCTATGAACAGGATTAGAGCTGACATGCAGGGTCAGTGGATTTAATGAACTTACGATAAAAAGACGTAGAATAGAGGATAGCTGAGAGATAAGTTAGTTTTTTAGGTTGCGTACGACCATTTCTTAGACTCACGCAAGGCCAATCAATGTCCAAGACAACCATATCAATATTGTAGATAGTCCAATCTTCTTCGTAGCAAATAGACCTGAAAGATGGATCTTAAACTCGGTTAATGAAAACCGAGACTCGCTATGAGTTCCCTGAATCTGTCCACATGCCTCGAGCTGGTCGAGTGTAAGCGAACACGGGCGGTTGTATTTCTTAGCCAGGCTTTGAAGGTTCTCGACAAGATCGGCATCTTTCCCTTCGGTCAACTGGTACTTGGGCGTCTCCTTCAATCTGACAATGGTGACTCGCAATATCGACAAGACGAAGACAAAGGCACCAGCCGTGAAATAAACGTATCTCCAACCCATATTTGAAGACCTCGGGCACTCATCTCCATCCAGATCGCAATTCCATCTCTTAGGAACTACAAATTCTTAGAATTCCGACCCTCCAGTGTAGACTTCAGGGGGACTCACCTAGAAAGCCCCAGCATATGAAACCGGTAATTGCCTGGCCGAAACCCCACCAACATGCCATGAGTGTCAAGACCCATTGCTTGTTGCCTGGGAGGTACTCCAGAAAAACGGTGGTGTCCAAGACCAAGTTACCACCTCCGCCGAATCCAACTAAGGCCACGAAGAAACCCAAGGACGGCCAACTCGGCGCTGCACCGGCAACGATGGCGGCAGCAGAACATATGAACAGGGAGAGATTAAAGGCCCACCGGCGGCCAATAATGTCGGCACTGAAGCCCCAGAACAGCGCACCGACAAGAAGTCCTGCATACGACGCAATGTTCTGGCCATTGGCATATCCTACTGAACCAAACTCTTTGAAGGCGGGCGCAGCGATGTTGCTCTGTATCAGGGTGATGAGAGAGTCCACGGCGTATCTATTAGTAGTAGAGGCGTATTAATACTCGTGACATATACGTGGTCACGGTTTGATATTGCAGAATCTCACCCAAATCCGTTTAGTACAAACAGCTTCCAATGGTAGTTTGTCCAACCAATTTCATCGATAGCCTAAGATGTGTTCCGTTGCTTAGCAAAAAGACAAACAAAAGGCGAACTAGTCGAGCCATATCTCGGCGCCCAGTTCCGTCTTCATATCCCTTACATTGTTGACGAGGTGCATCTTGGCATTCAATATGGGGTCCAGGTCCTGCAGCGCAAGGATATCCTCGACCTTGTGAATTGAGGAGCCCTCCGAGGCGACTTGCGACTTTGCCTCGGCACCAGTGTCCTCCATCTGCTTCTCCTTCTCGTCGAAGCTGTGCGCTCGGGGGTGGCCGTCGGTGGCCATGATGACGTTGACTCGGCGCGTGCGAAGAAGTTGTAAATATGAAAGGGAGCGTAAATGTTCCAAGTCCTTCTTAGGTGTTTCCAATCTGCTAGGCCAATGGAACTTTAGGTATCCGTTAATGAGAGCTGCCGCTCTTTGTTCAAAGGACTGCTGAGATGATGAAATGTGGCGTATAGTTCAAACTTGACGTCTTTGTCATCCGAAGACGCCACCTTCTGTTGGGCGGACACAAAACAATGTCTGCAGAAGGCGCAGTGTGGGAAAGAGAGAAGAAAGCTTAAAAGCGCACGGCAAGAGAATGGCTGGTCACGAGACTGCATCTTTACGGCCGTCATGGTGAGATGAGAGGCTTGATTATGTAGTCGGTCGAGTCGAGCAATGACCGCATAGGGCGGTGGATTCTTGGTAGTGGTGAAGTGAATGGTCATGTCGAGGTCGCGTGCTCCTATTCGTCAATTGAGGCCCGAGGGCAAGATCTTCTGCAGCGAATGTCAATTAGCTTCGCCGGTCATAAGATGCTTTTCCGAGATAAGAAGGTAATCCATGCTTTGACGAGTCGCCAGGCCGCTAAAACGAAGTCTTTGTGCACCCCTCGGCAGCAGCATCTCACCTAGCGATAGGAGGTTAGCCAATGTTAATCCCGGCCTATCGCAGCCCTAGTCTTTAGTCTAGCCGTATTGGGGAACTGTCCGGGAAATCCTGAATGCTGATTCGACAGGCTAGCCTTGATGAGAGCCCTCAATGGCCTCGGTACTAGTATAGCTAGTGTTTAGATTCAGTACCTAGTGTAGGTTAATACGGCAGAATTCACCCGCTGTAGTAGTTTTTTTATGCTAAACTATCCTACGCTGCATGATATATCTATCAGTTACTTACATACAAGTAATTCCTGAATTTTCAGACCCAACGGTCAAATGGGATAGATGAGTGGTTATAACTATCAACGTACAGCTACTTAGTACCTACACGCCGTATATCTGTGGGGTCCACGTGCTGTCGCTACCTAGTCTGCGCATTATATCTATTGGCTGGCACGCACAACGAGCCACTCAACCAATCCGCTTCCAGTATCTTGTCACGTTTAGGTGCTCTTCGGGTGGCATCCCGGTCCGCATGTGGCATCCTACGCCAGTGCAGTTCTACATAGAAGCCTACCCTTCTGCTCACCACTGTGCCTACCCTACGCAGCACCGATCCCAGCAGCTCAAGAAAACGAGATAGGTACCTATCTCCTTCCTGAAGGTATTTGCCATGCATCATGTTGTCTGTCGACCTGGATTATGCACGTTACTATTCGTCCATTTCTCTCCGTCTTCCAACGGTACCGACAATACAATAATATGTGATTGTGGCGTCAGATATCCCGGGCGCTCAGCAGCGTACCGAGCACATACATAATGGGACGACTCGCTGGCGTGTTCAACTCTGTCTCGTCTTTCATAGCTCTTCGGTTTCCTCGGCCAACTGAACGCGATGATTAATTGTGTTCAAGTGCTATCCTTCTTGGGAGCGGCTTCGGCTGCTTTTGTGGGCAACCTCAACTACCAGTCTCCTTCGAGACATCATGCTTCCCTCGGAGTCTCGATTAATAAAGTAGCCAAGAGAACCCATGCAACCCCTCACTGGGAGCCCAGCCAGCTGAATTTCACTCATGGCATTGCCTCTGGGGATCCATCTGATGACAGTGTCATTCTTTGGACCCGAGCCGCACCATCAAGCGACAACGACGCGAGCAATGTTACCGTCTCAGGATATGTACCGCTTTACGACCACTCGACAGAGCAGTACGTTGTAACAAGCAATGCGCCTGTTTGCGTTGATTGGAAGATTGGAACTTCCAAGTCCTTCAAAAACGTCGTGGATTCGGGTACTGCATATACAAGCTCTGACATTGATTACACCGTCAAGGTACAGTGTAAGCAATTATTGCCTCGAACGGATAGTTGACCTCATTCGTAGATTGAAGCCAAGAAACTCAAGTCCTTTACAACGTACTGTAGGTGGTCCATCGCCGGCAATCTCTGTCACACTACACATCAAGTCTAATAAAGTAAAAAGATTATCAATTTGCGATTTGCAATTCTCAAAACAAATCCCCTATTGGGCGCACCAAAACTATTCCTTCTGACAACGATACTATCTCAAAGCCTATAAAGCTTGCGGTATACTCGTGCAGTAATTATCGTTCGTCGCCCTGCTCTAGCATGACCGTATTAGTTTGAGTAACCGCTGCTTAGCATTTGGGTTTTTCAATGCATATGGTAATCCTGTGCGAAAAGATTCTGTTGATTTCGTCATTCACTTGGGAGACTATATTTATGAATATGAGAACGGGTACTACGGTTGGGGTGACTCGGTGAGTGAGTTTCACTGTTGTGTTTTTGTCCAGCTCCCTCTAGAGTAGAATAGTCTCCTACGAAGTCCAGGCTTTACGACTCTCAACTTACCTTTAAAATTCTCACATTATACTCAAAGTGATCGGTACTGATTTTGAGTGTTTCAGTACGGTCGCATTCCTCTCCCTAACCGGGAGATATACACGTGGGTTTAATTAAGCATAAGGGGCTGTTATGACATGCTCATCATAGTGGTAGATTGTATGATTATCGAAAACGGCTTGCCACTTATAGGACAGATTTGGACCTCCTTGCAAGTCACCAGATATTCCCTTGGATACCCGTATGGGATGATCATGGTTTGTTGCGCCATCGCCTGCACCCTGACAATATCATCTAATAACAGCTGAACAGAAGTGGGCGACAACACTTACCGCGATGGATCCTCAAAATTGAATAATACTGAGGAGTCGTTCATAGAAGATGGCGGTGTATCTGTCGACCAGCGAAAGATGAATGCGGTCAGAGCGTACTTCGAATGGAGTGAGTAATAAGATGTGATTTTAACCTTACCGCCATCTGCTAATGAGCTTAGTGCCAATTCGACAAGTTGATTTGGACGATAATTTGAGAATATGGCGCAACTTTCAATTCGGTAACCTTTTTGACCTCGTGATGCTCGACACTAGGCAATACGACAGGTCCATCACCGATGTCTACTGGAATACGCACTACCTATCCGACATCTACAATGATGCAAGCCGGTCACTAATGGGGCCGAGACAGGAGGCATGGTTTTACAACACCCTCAAGGATAGCGCAAAGAGAGGCGCCACTTGGCGATTAGTGGGAAACCAGGTTGTCTTCAGTCGCATCAATGCGAGTATCACCACAGGTTCACAGACGCCTTTCAACTACGACCAATGGGATGGATACCAGGCGAACCGGAACAGGACATTCCACACTCTATACGAGAACAACATCGGAAACAACATCTTCCTCGCAGGAGATTCTCACGCCTCCTGGGTGTCCGACCTCGTCTGGCTCGACGAGCACCCATACGACCCAGCCACTGGAAACGGATCCCTAGGCGTTGAGTTCGCCGGGAGTGCCGTGAGTTCACCGTCACCTGCCGGACAAAACGTGACCCTCGAAGCGGCCCAGCTCGGCTCCGAATTATTTATTGCTACCAATGCCGAGCTGCAATGGCAGGATTTCTATTATAGGGGCTACTACGAGCTTTCCATCAGTCACGAGAGGGTCGATGCGGCGTACTTCGGTATTCCGACAACTACAGTACGTAGCGGGGATGAGATATCGCTGGCCAACTTCTCCGTCCTTGCAGGGGATAATAAACTGTACCGAGAGAATGGCGCGGCGGCGCTGGGAGGTGTAGTCGAGGCCGGTAGTCTCAGGGGTGGGAAGGTAGTGCAGACAAACTTGACATTTGACACTGAGACAGGTAGATGGCATAGCTAAGAGGTTGACTGAAGAAAGGGCAGCAGGATTAATGCAGTAGTCGTAATTTAGGCTACTCACCTGCGAATGGCAGCCATGCAATTCAAGCATTTCGTGAAGTCAAATGACGATATTGTAACAAGCCTCTCAGCGCCTTCCCCTCTTTCGGTTCGACACCGATTCGCAACCTTCAATAGCCAACCGCCTCCTTATCTCCGACTATACATTCCTCCCTTGGAGGGAAGTCGGAGGTGTAGGATTCCTGGGGTTATGGTTCTGTGGCTCTTGGTCGTGTGATATGCTCAAAGAGATAGAAACAGAGCTAGATGTTGGTAAATATAATGAAATCCCCAGTCCAGCACTACTTCCTTACCTTGCTTTACACGTCACCATGATGGGCATTCCTCCCTTTTTGAGAATAGGGTGTTGCTCGGTTTGATGATGCACAAAAGGAGCTTTGGCCATATATCAAACTTCACTGATTCTGTAAGATGTCCTGATGCTATGTCACCCTCGGTATTACAAGTGAAGTATTCAACAAACAAGTTCTCTAATACTTGGGAACTATTCGGATAGCTGCAGGCCGAAGAATATGGCCAATCGATGCTCAGAAAGATTAAAAAGGATGGTGTAGAGGAAGAAGAGATTTACGGATCGTTTTGGTTAGTCTGCGAAGGCGGTACTGGGAAACCTTACCCGAAAGCAAACATCTACCATCTATGTCACCGGTCCCAGCATCCCTAACATCAACTGTCACGAAATATACAGACCTGGGCGTAGAGGCCTGGACAAACAAACTACATGGTTATAGCCATATCGCCAGGAAAATCCCGCGGACAAAGACCGCCGGGCCCTCGTGCAACTACTAACATCCTTTAAATACCTGAATTACTAGCTAGACTGTACGCTGGACAGGCCCGTATTGCCTGGGTCCATAGCCTTAGGTGGTAATCCCGCTACGACACACCCACAGGCAAGACTTATTCACTCAGAAGGTTGGTGGTGTATATGATCATAAGCCAATATGATTACCTAACAGAAGGGAATTGAATTCATATATGCACAGAAGGCAAGATAAGTACCCACTTGTAGTATTCTTATCCCTTAAGTCCCCTGCCCCTTAATACACATAACACCCCTTGGATTCATTGATTTTCTCTTATCTTGATTGCTACTGGCACCACCTCAAGATGTTTTACATCCTCTATATTTCGATACACTGTAAGATGCCTATCGTAAACATGTAGGGGGATACACTCAGCCACAATATCACGGCCCATACTACTAGAAGTGAAACCCGCGGTTGCACTTCCATTCCTACAGCAATCAGAACGCACGCAATTTGACACTTAGATAGATGAAAGGGCGAAGCCTCGTACCTGGTGGCACTTCCTAAGGTTCGCGCATCTGATCATTTTCGTCATCTGTTTGATATGACAAAATTTAGTTTCTTTCAGCATGACTCAACTTTTGGAGAGTTAACGTGGTACAGGAGAATATACGGCTGCGATGTCGAACATATAAAGACGGACTCAGTCTATTTTCCCATAAGAAACGTTCAACTAAATCAAAAAACCACCTCACCTCCCAATTCATACTCCTGCCGTCAACAAATTTGGCAGAATACATCCTATTTCAAGTACATCTCTGTCCTCGAGGACGGTACCAAAGCCTATTCACTCTACCCTTCACCCTGCTTTGTTGGGTTAACATCCCAGCCTTTGCCTTGAATCAAAATGTGTCAATACGCCTATTTCACTGTCTATTGCCCGCGGTGCAACGGAAAGATCGGTAGTTATTGGGGGGCACGAATGAGCATTTGTCAGAGATATGCAAGCGGAAGAAGCTGCAACAAGACTGTCGGAAGCTACGAAAATATCCATTCTGTGGAGGAGTGCAACTCGTGCCGCCGCTAAACAATATGTCGAGGAACACATCTCCACTGGGAACCCGCAGTTGGATTGGACGACTTTACTTTCACTAATACTCGACTAAGACCAAGCGGTAAGCGCCAGGCCAATGCCTTGGTTTGCCTGCTGATACCTTCATTTTAACTTCATTCCCGAGTACGAAAACCTGGAGGAAGCATAAGACGGTCACTACGCTCCCTTAAATTTTGGATGTTATTGTCAACCTACTATGTTCGCTCGCTATTTATTATTTAGGATGGTCTTGGGTGAGAGGGCAGAATGTCTATTGGAATGAACTAAGGTCTACGACGAACTACCTGTTCCCCAATTCCTACCGATAGACGTTACTAGGCTCGCGTTGACCTAAGATAGATTGTCGGGAGGTACAGGGAGACACATGCATATAGCCAGATAGTGTCCCACGAAGTTTTCGTGGGGCTTCGCGCAATAACAAGTGTCTCTACCTAACCAATAATACGAAATCACTGACACGAATCATTCATCTAGAAATGCTACCCCGATTGACTATGTGATCCTGACCTGAGCCCCTTATTGTTCTTTAGCACTGCCACAATTAGTCGGTGCTGGCCTTTGTGCAGGAGATGAAGGTGCAAATTTACTATCCTACTATGTCTAATGGGGTAGGGGGTAGATAAGTCGGGATGTCACGCTTTCTCGCTGCTTTCTGTCTTTATGAATCAAGTCATCCACGCTTACCTTCAACTCGCGACTCATCAACGTGTCAAGTTCTGCATTTCATTCCTCGGAGATTATCTTTGGCGATTTCGATATCGAGAAAGTGGGTGCATACAGTCCCGTCACCGCGTATGGTCACTCCAAGCTGGGACAGACCTATATGGCCAACTATGTCGACCGCAATTTCGGGTCCAAGGGCCTTCATGCTCTCAGCCTCATGCCTGGGGGCATTGATACCAACCTTGCGCAGTACAATCCCAGGGAAATAATATAAATAATCGAATCGTTCCAGAAATACCCTACTTTATATAACTAGATGAAGAGAACCGGGCAAGGGGCTTCCACCACTGTGCTGACAGCGGTCTCAAAGGATTGGGTGGGCAAGGGTGGATAGTATCCGGAGAACTGTGCTGTGGCGACCCCTGAACCTTTCTGTGAGCGATTCTCGGGCACTAAGGAGTATGTTCATGACAAGGCGAAGGAGGACATGACTTGGGAGCTCGCTTTAAAGGCTCTCAAGCTCGTGTAGATACACGAATACAGGTGTAGAATCTTACTCGCTTACTTACTTACCTCCATGTATAATGTGAAGTTTCTTCAATGTTAGGTGGAGATAGATGCTTAAGAGGTAGTTGCCCTATCCAGATTATTATTCTGCTCTCCTATGTCCCCATTTCTTTTTATTTATTATTCTACAATGACGCCGGCCGGGCGAGCGCCGCGTGCACCCTTCTTCCCGAAGAGGAGGATAATGATAGAGTTTATCAATAATCTTGCCCTGGTGTCGTAGGTTAGGGGGCATGTGAAGATCTCCGCCCGGTAGGGCAAACGTAGTATAGGGGAAGATATCCAGTCCTGGAAGCTTCTCATACTAACACTTCAACATTTAGTCTAAGACGTTGACATATCATTGCCCACCCCCCTTCTCTCATTGCCAATGTTATCATCACTATACTTGTGTGTAATTGTAACCTATCTAGAGGACTAGGGAGAAATTGGACCCGTAAGGATCAGAATATCCTCACATGTCCATTATTCCACTTGCCCGAGAATCACTCCGCAAAAGTCTCGACTTAGAGTTCGTGATGCCGCCGAGCACCAGCGCGATGCTTCCGCCAGCGATGTAAACCATATACGAATTAAACTTCTAGTAACTGTGGCAACGAGAAATAAGGTATCATGCATGCATGAACTCAAAGATGATGCTGTTCAGAGTCAAAATATGTTTACAAAGTCTAAAAAGCTGCATGTTCTGTTTACTTCAAATATACGCTTCCTCTCCCACCTTTTCCAAATTTCTTCTTCCCCTCTACATCCTCCTTTCAAATCAAAAACTACAGCTCTATCGACCTACCAGAACAGCAAAATCTCAGTATCATCGACAAATCTTGCACATACATCCCCTATTACAACATTGTTTACTATCATTTCTATTATCACATATTTTAGAGATCATAGTACCCTGCAGAGATATCCTCACATATCTACCCACGAAGAATCTGTTCTACTACACAGCCCACCCCAACACAATAATAAACCGCCATCATCCCCAGCTCTCCACAATGCCATATCTACGCGGTGAGCCCCTGACCAGACTCCTGGACGCAGTCCAGGACAACATTCTATACCTGAAGCTCGTCTTCGACGAGGACGAGGAGCACCCAGAGCTAGGGGACGCGGAGGTCAGTCAAAACCTCGTGCGGAAACTCCAGCGCCTAGTGGACTCCCAAGTCCACTGTCTATTCATCAACGAGTGGAACGGGCCGCAATTCGTCAGGCACCGCCTCAACATCTTCAACCGGATCTGGGCACGGTTCGGCAACCCGGACCACTCGCGCGAGCGCTGGGCCCGCCTCCTGTCGCAGGCACACGGCGGCACCGTGGACAGCGACACTAGGACTGTCTCGGAGCTCCTGGCCGCGCTGCCTCCGCCCGAGGAGGTGGAGACGCAGCTCCGGAGTCTGCTGGCGCTGGCGGAGGAGTGCGCGGAGGAGGGGGTTGCGACGGTGCCGCGGCGGCCTGATATGCGGGCTTTGCGGCGGGAGCTGGACCGCATCGCGGCTGAACAGTTGCGGAGAATGTGGTCATTACATATGACGGCGAGGATCATTCGCAGGAACCTACCACCTGCTTCTCCGCGGAGAAGATTTTGGATCACATACGACGAGGGGAGATGGCCTCGAATCCGCCAATGGTAGGCTTGTTCCGCGCTGATACTATTTAGATTGGGCGCCATGTAAGTATACCTTTTCACTTCACTGCTCTATAATTTTATCGGCTATGTTTGCTGACATCCTCTAAGTTTCGACATTTACACGAACACGCGAGGCCAAAGATGCGACGAGTATTGCATCAAGTCGCCGGCTCGACCAGAGCCTCAACAACTATTGCCAAGTAAGTTGATTGTATCCCAGCCCCTAATAATATAGTTGCTTAGAGCCACTGACTTACAAATGTAGGCGTAAGCGAATAAGAACACCGAGTTCTTCAACAAGATACAACTCGCGCCCTCAAGAGACTCACGGATATTTCCGCGTGGAATATTCCACCAAACCCTGGGCAAACCAGCCCGACTTGTTTCGTCAAGTATTCGGTATCCCCGAACTTTTCAACATCGTTATGAGTCCCCTTGTGTCTCGGAGAGAGGACATTACGAACTTGAGCAGAGCATGCCAGTTCACCGCCGATCGTGCGGCAAGGTTCCGACAAACAAGATTATGTCTACAACAAGGACCGGAGTACCTAAACGGCGGTTTCTTCTGCTCTGATCACGGCCACATACTTATGGACCTGTGTCCGCACTCACCGCAGTGCACCCGGGCGACACAGCACCACCAGCCAAGAAAACAACAGTGGCAGATTGACAGATTGGAAGATTGGCAGATTGAACGGTGAAGCTGATCAAGGAAACGGCGAACAGACATGAACTGTTATTCGCCGAGGATCGCCTCTCCGGGGTGGGGAACAGGCATTATTTACGGCATAATGCTATATCAATTTTCCTCATGGCCGACAGTGAGGGCGGGAGGGCGGAAACTGTCGGTCATGGGCTGAGTATATGTCCTTACAGAGAATTGGATATATACCGTTGTCGCCAACAGCGCAGCAGAGACGTCCTTTGGTGACACTTACGAACGATGGAGGTGTTCGGCCCTCGGGTTTCGGGGGTTGGTTGAGTTACAGTACAGTGATGTCGTACAGAAGTGGTACATATACCGTTGTTGTACTCTGAGCAACAACGGCGTCATTTGGCGACAAGACGTTTTGGCATATTTGGAGGAGAGTGGATTGGTATAGGATGTGGTTCATGTTGTTGATTGTTCAGACTAAGTAGGAAAAGTTTGGGACTGGATGGAACAGGGAATCGCACGCGTCGCGCCACTTACAACGTAATGTAGTCGGCGTGCGAACCGGTCGCAAGGTTGGGTGGAAGGTTAGGCCGGGAGGATCATCGGGGCAGGATGGCTGCTAAATATACCCGTCAATGACAAAAGACTGTTTGACTGCAATACTTGATTTGCATTATAATGTCGTGCTTCTAGTGATCCTTCGTCTCACGTCGTATCATGATGCGTGCATGTATTATGAATGTTGTAAGTCTGAGAGCGGTTGTCATCGGGAAGCTCCCGTTCTGGCAATGCCGATATCACCGCCTGGACACTGCTTCGCATCACCCCGAGCCCGGTAGGCAAAGGACCCCTAGTAACCCACTAACCTAATGCACAATCACCTGGACGAGCCTAGCAGTGAGCGACGACCGCTGATAGGGTACGGACGAGGCCCAAATTTCCCCTGGCCGCTACCAAATGCGCTATCTCACCGACCCCGCCATCGGGACCCCTCGTCGCTATTCTGAAAAGGCCCCTCCAAACACAATCCTAATATTAAAGGCGGATTGCTGACTACAGCTTGCTTCTAATAATAAAGATTCACCACCACTACCACTACCGCCCTTCTCTCTCTTGTAAATACTCTTGGGTATATCTCACATAGCGAACCCGTCTCTGTGTCCGTCTGCTCAGAGTCCCCTGCCATTCAATTGAAGTGCAAACGCGAGAACCAAAAACAAACGAAGAGAAGAAAAAAGGGGAAAGACGGTCAGACGGAACGGAACCAAACATAACTATGGCCGAGATCTACCGCGCGAGCACGACGGCCCCCGTCAACATTGCCGTCGTAAAGTACTGGGGTAAACGGGATGCCAAGCTAAACCTACCGACCAACTCGTCGCTGTCGGTGACGCTGTCGCAGGCCGACCTGCGCACGTTGACCACGGCCACCACCTCGAGCTCCTTCACCGGCGACGACAGCCTAACACTTAACGGCGAGCCTTCGGACATCTCGGGCGCCCGCACCCAAGCTTGTCTGCGCGAACTCCGAGCGCTGCGTGCCGCCCTTGAACAGAAGGACGCCTCGCTGCCCAAGCTGTCGACATACCCTCTACGCATCGTCTCCGAGAACAACTTCCCCACCGCCGCAGGCCTTGCCTCGTCTGCCGCCGGCTTCGCTGCCCTCGTGCGCGCCATCGCCGACCTCTACCAACTGCCCAATTCGCCCACCGAGCTGTCGCTGATCGCACGCCAGGGCAGCGGTTCGGCCTGCCGCAGTCTGTTCGGCGGCTACGTAGCGTGGCAGATGGGCGAGCGGGCCGACGGGCTCGACTCCAAGGCGGTCGAGGTAGCACCGGCATCGCACTGGCCGGACATGCGGGCGCTCGTGCTCGTGGCGTCGGCGGCCAAGAAGGGCGTCAGCTCGACGTCGGGCATGCAGCAGACGGTGGCGACATCGGACCTGTTCAAGGAGCGCATCACGCACGTGGTGCCCAAGCACATGCAGCTGATGGAGCAGGCCGTGGCGGCGCGCGACTTCGCGCAGTTCGCCGAGGTGACGATGAAGGACTCCAACTCGTTCCACTCGACGTGCGCCGACACGTACCCGCCCATCTACTACATGAACGACGTGTCGCGGGCCGCGGTGCGCGCCGTCGAGGCCATCAACGCCGCCGCCGGCAAGACGGTTGCCGCCTACACCTTCGACGCCGGCCCCAACGCCGTCGTCTACTACCTCGCGGCCGACACCGCCGCCGTCGTCGGCACCTTCTACCCCGTGCTGGCCAGCACCGAGGGCTGGAAGGCCGAGGCCAAGTCGTACGCCTCGGGCGGTGTGCAGCTGGAAGAGGCTGTGGCTTCGCTGATCCAGGGCGGAGTCAGCAGGGTCATACAGACGGGCGTCGGTGAGGGTCCCGTCAAGACCGAGCAGCATCTGGCATGATGTTATTTAGCGTATACATGACATGAATGATGTGAGCGCGCATATGGGAATTTCCACACTAGTTACTTATACAGTTATACCTATCTTGAAAATAGAGATGTTCATGCTAAAACAAGTATGTCTTTGATTGGCGCCTAGTATGATAAATGTGTCTCGACGGGTAATAACTTATCTCAAGTGGCTTTGTCGCACCATCTCTGGTTTTGGCTCTGATAGCTGAAAATGCGGATAGGAGTAGCGCCAGCAAGTACCTATGATTGCATGGTACCTACATACATACCTAGGCGCAGCAGAGTCTGGGGGCGCAGGTTGCACGCGTTGGGCAGCTACAAAACTGGGGGTAAGACATGAGGAAGCCGCAATGCACATACAGTGCTTGTATGGCTGGACGCCTCCAGCTGTCAGTATCGCACCATCGGCTCCAATTCAAATTCCCTCCACGGCACTTTTCCATGGGCGTTCTCGCCGGCTAACCGCTCGCTGCGTTCTTCAACTAAACACATTGAACTCTCTGTTGGACACATTCTTATCCTACCGTATGTATTGCTCGTTCGATATATGATTAGGATCAATGGGTCGAGACGGTGGTGATCAGAGTATTTGGGCAATATGATACCAGATCTTATCTTTTACAGTTCGACTTTTGAACATGATTTACCACGGGTGCATCGAATGCTCCGAGTTCAGCTGAACCGATGCAGTGCTGGCGTGGGGCGCAGCAGAGCTGGGGTACCTAGCAGTGAACCTTGCTTCGCCGCGTATATGTCCTGACAGCGCAAAGTACCTAATGAAGTCTTAAATGTCGAAACCTCTCGTTGAGTTTCGCATCCATCTTGCGTTTTCGTTGGCAATGAATTGGCACGCTTAATCGATTACAATGCGACTCATCGATGCTGCAAAAGTCGTAAATGACTTCAAGATTGAGTTCAATGCAAATTCACAGGATGATGATGAGGATTACGACGGCGGCATCCTGGGCGACATTAAACAGCCAAAATATGCGATCCTCTCCCATACATGGGGCTGGTTCGATGAGAACACTGGCTTATGGGGACACAAAGCTGATGAGGTCACCTACAATGAGCGGCACAAGTTCAGCAACCCATTTGAAGGATCTCTCCATCCCGACAAGCAAACAGCCTACCAGAAGATATACTATGCTTGTCGTCGCGCCCTGGACCTGGGTTGTGACAACGTCTGGATCGACACCTGTTGTATCGACAAATCCAACAGTGCAGAGTTGACCGAGAGCATCAACTCAATGTTCAGCTGGTACTCAGATGCCGCTGTGTGTCTAGTTTACTTGGCTGATTCTCCCGGTCCGCCCCAGATGCTTGATGGTGACCGTTATTTATTTTGGCGGTTGTACACTGAAAGGAATAAGCTTTGCCGTTGGTTTTCGAGGTGTTGGACATTGCAGGAGCTGCTCGCTAGCAAGAAATTGGAATTTTACGACGGTGGATGGACACATATTGGCACACTAGAAGATGAAAGCCCAACGAATTCGGGTTGGCTTATAAATGAGATCAGTGAAATTACCAGAGTCGATACTCAAGCGCTGCTTGGCAGAGTTCCGCTGTGGGAGTACTCGGTCGAAGCCAAGATGAGTTGGGCCTCGAGCCGAAAGTGCGGTCGACCAGAGGACATGGCATACAGCCTACTGGGAATATTCGATATCCATATGCCGCTCATTTACGGCGAAGGCGCGAAGGCCGCGTTTCAACGCCTGCAGCTCGAAATTATCAAGTCAACGCCCGATTTGAGTCTCTTCGCATGGCACACCACCAAGCCACTCCTGGAGGGGCAGTTCTGTAGCATTCTAGCAGACTCGCCATCACAGTTCAGATTCCATAGAAGGATCTGCCGCTCAATCCCTGAAAGCCATCATACTATGACAAACAAGGGGATACAGATGACAGCCATCATTCATCGGGTTCTTACAGAGGGCAAAGAAAGATATTTCTTGTGCCTCGAAGACCAAGGGGCGCCAAGCAAGGCCATAGGTATCTTTGTTCGAAAGATAGGTTACGATGTATTCCAGAGGTCAGAGGAATCACTTACACAGATCAAGGATCTCATAGACCAGCCATCGGCACACCGATCGACGATATATATCACTACATCTCCCCGACAACATGTTCCCGAGTCTCATGGATTTCATGACGGGGATATATATGTGCCACCTAGTTATCTAATCTACGATGTTGTCCCGGAAGCAGCATGGGATTGCGAGAACCGAAGACTCCTGGGCGGCATACCTTGCAATGACGGCATTAGAGCTCTGAAAGTCGGCTTCATTAACTCCGGTGTCTATATCACGGTAGGCTTGGTATTCCGCTCCTCAGGGATCATAGCCTTTGATTGTAACCGTGACCCTGGGATTTCAGGGAATTTATTCACAAGAACACACAAAAGATCATATATAAACTGGAACGAACTCGTCAGCAAGATTCCTGAGATGCGCCACTTTAGCAACGAGCTTAACATGCCGAATACTATACTGAAAGTCAAGGTTCTGCCCGATGGCCAGCATCCCTCTCAGCTCTTTATCGAGGTTGCGTCGGGGGTAGGAGCGGACATATCGGAGTACGACGCTTCGTTAGGCCCACACGCCCATAACGATGGTTGGCTGGGAATGATCGATCGTTCTGCACATTTGTTGACTGCGACTGTTGATCCGGTGGATCTCAGTAATATGAGCTCGGAAAATTCGCACCTTGCTACGGTGGACTCATATACGACGGGAAGGAAAACAGTGCGCTTGAACTACAAAACCCCATCTAATAGGTGGCATCTTGGCAATTCCAGTTTTGCCTCAAAGCCAGCTAAAAGAGAGTTAGATTTCGTTCCTCATGCTTCAGAAGATTGAAGGTAAACGAGCGTTGGTCTCGGCTACCTAGTTTTGTAACTAATTAGAATTTCTAGAAATCCATATCAGGTATTCATCTATATTTTGTCAAGTTCACGCACAATACCTGCATTTCGAAATGAATCACAGTAATGCTAGGTATCGCACGCCGCAGAAGGTGTTGCCAGCGAACTTTGCAGCAAGATCAATCGCGCAGTCGATCGCTGTACAGCCTAAAGCGTGCTCTAATCAACAGGTTATTTACACAACGTCGCTTGGCTCTCTACCATAAGGGACAAATAATCACCTACACACTCTAGAGCAATAATCGCTGAGGGAACTTATAATCAAAGCAACCATGATTTAACACCGCCGATTAGAGGCGTGTTGAATCATTGAGATACCGGTAGATGCCATGTTCCTAGCCATTGCAATGATACCTAGTGAAACCCCCCTCCATTGATACTTGGCACTGAGCCACTAAGTGGCTGCACTAGTACCGCTTCAGCCACCCCCTATACCAACAAGTCTCGGGAACCTCAGTTGTCTCTATTAGCCATGTGGAAAGATTCGGACTTTGAGGGATATACCTAGGATACGTCAGATGATTAATACGTAGCCAGATTCTAGCCGAGGAGAGTGATGAATCTAATTGTAGCGGCTGTGGTGTTGTCCAACTTGATGCACGGCCCCCTAGGCGCTGATATCCACGTGGCGTAGTGCCTCAGAGAAGTAGCCAATCAGTAGCTCGGTTTTTTCAGCTCGTTGTGTGTGGTGGTCAGCTTTGATAATCCTACCCAGGCTATAAGTAGGCTAATTCAGCCGTTTGCAGAGACAGTGGCGTCTGCAGGCTGTGGGATGCTGTTACCAACAACTTTAAAAGAGATAAGAAGCAGCGAGACATGGGTTCTGGCAATATCCCTCCCACACTCGCTAAAGCTTTCGCAGAATTTCTGTTTTTATTGCAAGGAGAGATAGGTAGCTAGGGATACACCAGACATTGCCCTAAGCTTCTACAAGCAGTGATTCCTGGCGTTGATCGCGTGGCATTTTTGGGCGCCGCCACCATCATCCTAACGGCTACGGTGACGATGATAGATCTCATAGGGGCATTGCCGATATCGGATCACATGGTATCACAGTCTATAAGAAAGAGCATAATCTGAAACACCTGAATTGTGATAGCCCGTCAGTCGATTCAGTCTGGTGCCTTCTCAACTCCTAGTCCACCTCGCTGTCTCAGGGTGCTTAAGAAATGTAGAGTGACCTGGGCGTTCGTCTATATAAGATATAATTGGACAGAGTCGAATGTTGCGGCGCTTAATCGTATTGTTCTGACCTGGGCATGTGGAAATAGGTCAAGGGTGCGTAATAGTGGATTAGAGCTAACAAGGATCGTCTACAAGAGACATGGCTGAGGCGCAGTTTGGATGCCCTGATGTTGTTCACGTACTTGACTCCCTTCAAATATAGTTGAAAGGTATCGTGATTATTACACTTCATAAACCCATTTCTATACATACCCTAGACTCTATTGTGTCTCTGAGTTCTACTGTTGGCTACATGTTTTGTGCCTGTTATCGTAGGTGCCCTGGTCTTTCGACACAGGGTATAAGAAGCTCCCCTGTATGCAGCTGAATGTGAACCGGTGTAGCGCCGTATCTATGCCGCAAGGCGGCTTTGAACTAACAGCTCAGGCAGATAAGTTGATCATGGGAACACTATAATTAGGTATCAGATGCTTTCGGAGAGCGATATTCCATAGTTTCTTCCCGCTTACAAAATGGGCAAACTAGCCACACTCATATGCTAGAGTCATCATACCGCCCTTAATTGTAATCACACTTATTTTTCTATTCCTTAGTCACCTTATGGAGAGGACAATGTCGGCCAATCCACCCTCTACCTGCCTGGATGTGGCTATCGATCATAGACTCAGAAGACTTTGTCAACCAACATTCTCGGAAGATTACCTGGAGCCTAGCACACACCTCTCAGTTCTGCAACGATATGGACGCAGTCTCGGTTGTGGTACTGACGAACTCAAGGTTACAAGTCAACTCGCCGGACCTGCCATAGAAGGTGGCATCCTTGTTACCCTTCAACAACCTCGAGATAACCATCCATTTAAGGATGGCCTTAGGAGCGTCATCGAAGATTGCGAGAGCTTGACTGCATTGGATGAACTGTTCAAGGCAGCATCCTGTGGAATGCTGAACGTGAAAGAACATGTTTCTCTAGTCGATTTGTTGCCATTCAATCCCGAGAAGCCAAATACGATCCCATCCGATGAGCTTCAAGATGCATTTGAAGCAGCTCGACTCACAATCTGCGCGGCACGCCCAAGCGTGGTCCTCTGTGCGGGAAAGATCTGGCTTCCTTATGAAGATAAGAATCTACGAAGGGGTGCTGCAAACCAACAAAAGTCCGATGTCAAGGGAGAGCTATGGAAACTTGAATCTGCAGGTGTTGGTCAAGCTGACCGATTCGATACCGTGAGACTTCGTGGGAGTGGAAGAGAGCAAGTGAAGATGTCCAAGGTCAATGGGTTTCACCCTAGTTACGCTGTGAACTACCATCCCGAACACACGAATCTTAAACAGCTACTTCTTCTCAACATCGTCAAAACATGTGGCACTTACAGAGGTGACTGGGAGGAAAGAAGGTGGATGGATAGCCTTAGAGCGGAGTGTAGGGACGTAGTGACGAAGCTTAGAGGTTAGTTTACGAAATCAGGTCCAAGGTCTCAGGTGTATAAGACTAACGATGTTTAGATGAGAGGCAAGTCGCTGGGCGATCTAGGAATCTCTCCGATTATGCACAAATCTACTTCACTGTCCAGAAAGAGCTTGTCAGCAGCATCGACAAGGTAGAGAGCTCGCGGGGCGACGACATCTACGATGATATTTTGGCGAGCAAACTCAGTTACAGATGTAACGACGCTAGCGTTGTGCTCCGTAAGATGTCGGAGCTATCCAAGAAGACCCGGCGGAGCACAGCAGATGAGCGGGCTATCAGTGATATCTCAGTTAAAGTACGCCGCTTTGTGGACGAGTTCATCAAGTCGCCAATGAAGTCAGAGAGTTTCCGCCTGCGTGATATCGTGAAGGTGGGAGTGAGGAATCTGAATGCCTGTTTTACTGAATGTGTTGTCGACAAAGAAACCACGTTCAGATTCAACCTTGAAAAGCTGGCGGATGTGTTTCTTCAGATGGCACGGTCAATCGAAGACCTACTGGGAGATCTACTGGATGCTGAAACTAGAAGCGAAGCGGGACTCTCTGATCAGTTCACAACCGGTTTCCAAGGTCTCAGTCTCTCATCATCCTATTATAAGTAGAAAGTTGTGGTTGTACTTGTTTTTATTTTCAATTGAAGTATGAGATATCATGTATGATTATTTATTGCTGCGCATTAAAAAGTGAAATTATAGCGTGACAACTTGTCTGCGTATCTCATAGCCTGATTATCATTACGATTCAGAGGACCTTACTCGCGACCCTTCGTGTCTAGCTTATCCTTCAGACCTCACATTTCTAGCGACAAATCTCGCCTCATCCCTCGCTTTTATCTCCTTTGGAAAGAACAAAAGGACTATAACTAGCATGAACATCACAGAGTCAAGTGCCTCGATGATGACGATAACCTTCGCATCGCACCGGCTAGTCATCGAGGGCCAGCAATTTGGCTATATTAAACAGCAAGGCCTGGTCATAGAAATATGCCAGAAACACACTCGAACCAAGAAAGCAGATATTGCAACATCGACGAACATCTACCCGAAATGGCGCTGATATTGATGTGGATAAATGGTCCCTTTCTGTCAAAAATGGTGAGTTTGGTGCGTATCTAACTCGATCTTCCTATGGTGATATTTTAGCTATTCGAGAAAAAATGCCAGCGAAGGATATCTCATCGTTCCCGAGAAGTGCACTTTCAGGGGTTTGGTCATGAAGGGACACCAAAATTGTCGAACTTGCAGAGAAATTCAATATTTTATAGTGGAGTGTCAAATCACAAATTCGGGTTAGGGAGCTGTCCTCGTGTGAACCAAAATCTACAAGTAAAAAAAGTGTTCTGGAAAACTCCCAAAAATATCTAGCAGAGCACATCTATATGATAATGATATCAAGCGCCTAATCATTAACAGAGCCTTCATTTTGTTTACTGTGTTAACGTCTCCGTATTTTAATTAATATTTATTAAGAATTTGATACCTTCGATGTTTTGTTTTACGAATATACCACAATAAGGGTTCTCAGTTTAATTTGAGGGGTTAGTTAAGAATCTTATGAAACACGAGGTATTTTGCACTGAAAATAGCTGCTAAAAGACGCATTAAGCTTGGAGGGCCAAGCCCAGTATTCCCTGATTAGTTGTCAAGTATAATGTTATAATATTCGACTCTGTTCTTGATGCTTCCATTTACTTACTTGCTGAAGAAGTCTAGTGGGTGGTAAGATGGACTCCAAGCACTTAGCTATTGCCCACAAGACATTCATAGATGCTCGCAGATTAGTCATCTGCGGTGTGCAAATATCAATGCAATCAAGATGAGAATGACGGTATAGCTCATCATAACTATCAAGTAGGGTTTTATAAAGTTAATCTGTCTCAACTTAGACAGCGACTTCCTCAATATCTTTGTATTGCTTCTGAGCCTATTTTTACTGGACTTCATCATGCTCGATCATCAACATGTTCTAAACTGTACTCGGCAAAATCCCTCATGCTATAATGATGATTGAAATTCCCCAGAAGAAGAAATCGATTTATGAGTGCGCGTTACTGTCACGGGAGTGCCTCGGCGGAAGCCGAGTGGCTACACGTGGTATGAGCTACTAAGACCACAGACTTCCATGAACCCCACATCAGTTGCTAAAGTAATGGATGGCTTCAGTTTGCCGAGATCACTGGGGGCACCGACGATCACCGCGCGCTGAAACCTTGTCAGTACTATATCTCGGATGAGCGCGCGGAAGTTCGAAAGGAGTCCAGATCAGAACATCCACAACTAGACTCGAGGTCCAATAAAAGCGGAATCCCACGCTAAGCTGCGGGGTAACACATGATGTGTTGATAGTGTGGAATGAAAAGAGATCGGCATTCTTACGCCCTACGTAAAGTCACGGCGCGGGGGTAACGTCTATGTCTACTAGGTATTTCATGTCTATGATGAAAACTTGTCTCCTTCCTAGTCCGAGCGGCATTGAAACCATGGTACTACTTACTTGCGCAGCATTGCGTTTCATTCATTTGACGTTACCTTACTGTACTTCTCCAAGGTAATAGGATAATGAATAGCCAATAAGATATGGTCTATGACGCTTGCATGAGTCCTACCCGAAATGCACCTCAAAGCTGCCATAACCTCTGCCAATGGAATCACGTATTGTCTCGTTACGCCATTTAGATCTATAGATACCTAATTCAGTGTACCGTTTGGCCAAGGATGATACAGGTAGATGAAGTGGATCAGGATAACTATACTCCTCAGCGTTCGCCGCGTAACATCAGTACTCAGTGAGCTTAACTATCTTAAGCTTTATCGACATAGAACCCACATGCATAGGTATTTCCGACATTGTATCGAGACCTGTGTTCTGCCGCTTAAACCAGCGATTCATCCCTTGTCTTAGACGGCAGAGCTTACATGCATAGAATCCTACCACCATTACTACCATTTGTTACTCTTGCATCCGAAACTAATATTGTTATTGTAGCCATATAGATTATAGGGCTTTCTCGGACTTAGGAACTTGTGTATACTGTAGTTCACACTTTCGTATATGTTGCTATCACGCAGGCTGGTCCTGTGATGCGGATCTACGCGCGCAAGCCGCAGCCAAGATGTTTGCATGCATCACATACCTGAGAATGTGGAGATGTTGGGTCACAGCAGAAGGACAATGATACTGGGCTGCACTTTATAATAGCCTATATGGTAGACTAACGAAGAAGATACTTTTCATCATATGCCTGTTGGAACGCCTTTGAACCCCGCCCATTAGGTTCACCACGCTGAGTACCTAGATGGGACAATCAAGAAGCGAAACGGTCTGCTGGACGTGTAGAGCTAGAAGAAAGCGTTGTGATGGCGAACGACCAAACTGTGGGACTTGTGAACGACTCGGAATACGGTGCTATGGATTTAATACTGCTTCAACCCCTGAGTGGATGGATGGGGGCATTCGACAGCGGGAATACAGCAAAAGCCTCAAAGGATGTATCAAGCAACGAAGACGCAAAGAATCTAGCCAAAGCCATCCTCCTTCATTCCAGATCTCTACTAAGTCATTACCCACACCGGAATCTCCGAGTCCCGCGATTAGCCATGCCTCTCTTGTTGAATTTGACTTTCCGAGCACTAGCTGTACGAGCCCTACCATGGATACAGAGGCTGTATCAAGCTCCTCGGGGAATTTTGGATCATGCTCCATCATTTCAGATGATTTGCCCTCGTCATTACCAGTTTCAACGGAGGCGTTTCCCCCAGCCGATTGGCTAATGGAAGGATCTTGGAGCCTGACGCCGCAACCTGCACTTGATGACATAGATATTTGGCCGGCATGCAATTCATCTGAATGTCACGAGACACACCATGCCACTCTGCCCGTTAATGAAGCAACAGCGAGACTCGAAACTCCATTCTCTCAGGTGAAAGCATCAGAATGGTCTGCAGTTGCTCATTATTTGCATCACGTCTGGCATTGGATCTTCCCTTTCATGTGCCGCGATAGGGAAGAAGGTTTGAAGGCGAGGCTACTCAATCTCTTAAGCGAGTCTTCTATGACTTACCATATCGTTATGGCCATTGCGAACTACTCAAGTTCAATCAGCCATAACCGTGAAATTCAATCTAGAAATGAGACGAGTCAAATTGGAGAGGAGGATTGGCGGTACCACTATGATCTCGCCATTTCGAAATATCAAGATATTCCCAGAGGCTCATGTGAACTAATCAAGGGTAGACTGGAGGAGACAACCGTGTGCTTTGCTAATTTTATTATTTTGCGAGTGAGTAAATCAAAAACAGAGAAACCAAACCGTACAACTGTTTAGACTAACTATTTACAAGCATATCATGGGCGCAGCTATAGAAAGTTCGCAGAAGTATCTAAGAATTCTGGAGCCTCCAAATTTTCAAGGAGCAATGAGGTAAATGATGAAAGAGTGATTAAAGGCGATGTCTATGCTCAAATGAAACTGACATTCTAAATAGTCCTCAAGGTGACTGTTCACTTGTGCAACCTTTTTTGGCATGGATAATCCAATGGGCTATACTACGCGAGGACTTTTCATCTTTTCCAGCACTGCATGATGTGTGGCTCGCCTACCGCAATTTGGAAACCTCTCATTACGTTTGCTCTCAAATTGTTTTGGAGTCGATATTCGAGATCAACCGCCTTGCATGTTGGAAGCGCCTGGAGGTGAAGGAAGAAAGATTGAGCGCAAGGGAACTTGGGCAGAGAGCTCACGATATCGAGAAACAGCTCTTGAGTAACGGGGTTCCGTGCGAGTCCAAGGGCTCTATTCCAGGGAGAGTACGGATATGTTATAATTCGTTCCATACGAGAGGTGCAGGTTCAGATAGGCGACCTGCTCAGTGCGACTACCACGTGAATATGGCAACCAAAACAACAACCTTATTTCAACAAGCGGCGCTGATATACATGCACACGGTTCTCTCTGGTACACGGCCTAGAGTCCGAGAGATCAAACTAAGCGTCTCTCAGGCAGTGAAGGTTTTGAAGGCCTGTGCCGATGCTCAGCTTCTTGAGTACGTCGCCTGGCCAGTCTTCGTCATTGGATGCATGATAGGATGCGAAACAGACGAGGAAAAGCAAGCCAGAGATTGGGTGAATAGCACTCTCGAATCACTCACGAGACATGCCCGGAATACCGTGAAACAGGTAGAAATCTGGTCTGCGATACGAAAGAGCTGGCGTGTATTAGACGTAACAGGTGCGAGTGAGTACGATCTTCTCGAAATGATGGAAAACCTCGGGGTTGATGTCCCACAAATGATCTAGCTAAATCTGTTAGGACAAGGTTGAAAGAGGACTAGAACTGTAAACAGGCATTAGCGTACGCCAACAATATTATAGTAAAAACTCGATGTAAAGACGCCGGCTGACTCATGGTAGCGGTTGTGGCGGGTCCATATTTTTGCCTCTAACCATCCTCTCTTTTCAGCTTCAATTTCAGCCGCCTCTAGTTTGCCCCTGACTCAAAACTCGCATCATATTCCTCTTATTTCGAACAATATGCTTTCATCTTGGCCACCCATTGCACCACCTTCACAGAACACAGCTCGAACACTATAGCGCCAAGCTCTCTACGAAGCAATACTATGAAGAATTGCACATCTTTCATGTGATTATCAACGATGGCGGATGCCGTTACTATCCGAACCCGCAAGTTCCAAATAAACCCATTGTTATCCCGTGTAAGACGATCATTTCGCTATGCCATATGAGTTGTTCCTAATCCACCATCCGTATTGTAGAGACAGATGCTCGTGTGTGTATCTCTTCTCATTCTCTACAGGTGAGGCAATGTACTAACAGTAGTAAGGGATGTGCTGCACCCTGGCCGGTCAGGCATATCCAAGTCGCACCTTGAACAAGCACTCGCCGAGCTCTATAAGGCGACGCCATTGCAGGTCAGCATCTTCGGTCTGCAAACGGCATTAGGTGGCGGCAAAACTACTGGTTTCGCATACATCTATGACTCGGTCCGGGCACGGATCACGTTCGATGCTAAGTACCAATTGAAACGCGTAGGCCTCGCCTCTCGAGCGGATCGCCAATCGAAACAGAATCGTAAGCGCTTCCCCATCCGTCGTCTTCTAACCTACCACTTCGAAAGCGAGCTTATGCATATATGCGATTTTCTTGATTTAGGGAGTCACTGGAAGAATTGGAGAAAGAGGTTTACAGGCAACAAGAAACCAATATATCCTTCTTTATTAGTGAGATGGGTCACAAAAAGTCATCATCTTCATCTTGGGAATAGTACGGAGGGCTTGTAACTTGTGGCAGAGAACACCAATGTGGCTCATGCCATTTGGGAGATGTATCACATCCAATAATAAAACTCAAGTTTACCGACGTTGCTTAACGTTATTGTATTGTTTGCTTTGTGTATGCAAATTCATCCTAGGGTCCCTGGTGAGGGCAAATGAGTAGCAACCAATCACACTCCATGAGTTGAAATCCTAGGGAACTTTTAAAAGAACAAGATAACCCACAAATGAAGAGGCTATTACAGTCGGTGAATGCTAGATCGAGGCATAATGATCTGATGACCTAACTGGTCGGGCCCGTTTCGGCTGACTTGAATACAAGTCGAGCGGGGAGGCGAGGTATTCATACTTAGCTTAGCCGATTTCGGCTCCGAGATCTACTGCTAATACTTTGTCTTCAAATACTGCTTCAATAGACAGATTAGAAAAGCTATTATTTTCATAGCATTTCTCAATCTCTATTTAACTATTCTGTATCAATGCAATGATGCCCATGTCAGAATATACTTGAACATAGACACTCCTGCGCATCAACGAGCGTCTAGTACAATCTCAAACATACGATCCCTGGCACTTATTCTTATAACCAGTCACATATATCTTGTTTTTTCATATTGACTGGGTATCATGTCTTCGCCTGCGTCTACCAACCCATACCCACAAGCTCATGCTGATCCCAAAGGGTCGGGCGATTTACGACCAACTGCCATTCAGATTATCCACGATGAGGGTCTCGTTAATGGCATGGTAGGAAAGGCGATGCTTGTAACGGGTTCAACTTCTGGCATCGGCGTTGAAACTGTTAGAGCTCTCCATTTGACTGGGGCTGATGTGTACATGCAAGCGCGAGATCTTAAGAAAGCCGAAGCTGTCCGGGACGACATCCTCAAGACTAGCGAAGGGAAGGGCAAGCTGGATATCGTGCTAATGGATTTGAATTCCCTTCAGTCTATTCGAGAAGGTACTCAAGATTTCTTGAGCAAGACACAGAAACTGAATGTTCTCGTCAACAATGCGGGTAGGTTTAATTGATATCCACTGCCACTCGCCGTTTAACAATCCGCTAATCAACACAGGGGTTCGCAATACCCCAGGAACTCGCACTGATGATGGATTTGAGACACAGTTCGGAGTGAATCACCTCGCTGGATTCCTGCTCTTTCAGCTTTGCCGCCCCATTCTTCTTGCATCTAGCACGTCCTCATTCAATTCTCGTGTTGTGAACGTGAGTTCCGGTGCACACAAAGGCAGTCAGATTCATTTCAACAATCCAAACCTTGATGGGATTTATGCCCCCCGCTTAGCGTACTCTCAAAGCAAGACTGCAAATATCCTGATGGCCAACCAAATCGAACGTCTATACGGACCGCTGGGTGTTCACGGCTTATCCGTCCATCCTGGCTGCATCATCACAAACCTTCAAACGAGCCAGCTTCCTACCCAAGAGGAACGTGACAATTATGTTCGTAGCAATCCAGTGCTACAGAAAGTTCTTAAGAGTACCGCGCAGTAAGTCGCCTGAAAAGTCTTCCGTCCTTTTGGTATGATTTTAGCCTCGTTGCTCCTGTGTGCTTCCAGGCAATGCTCAAATCACAATTCTCATGGCAATTACTAATCCCGAGATGCAAGCAGAGGGGCTGCAACACAAGTTTGGGCTGCCGTAGCTAAAGTCTGGGAGGGACAGGGCGCAGTGTATCTCGAGGATTGTAGAATAGGGCACGAGTGCGAGGAGCCAGACATGCTCAATGGGGGATATAAAGCGTTTGTTTTTGATCAAGAAGCGGAAGAGAAACTGTGGGATCTGAGTTGTCAGCTTGTTGCTACTAATCAGGGGAGTTGACCGGGTATGATTTATCTCTATGGCCTCCAGGGTGGATAGGTCTACGTATATTCAACAGACAATCTTAACAAAGGACAATACTTTCGAGCTATAGCAATTCGTTTGCTTACATCAATATATTTCTTATCATATTCAAGTGTTTTTTTTTAACACTGCCTATTCCAGATCTTCGTAATGTTTTTTGTATCTGCAGTGAAATGTTGCCCTCGCATACGGATGCTCGAGATTCTGATTCATCACAATCTAGCACAGGTTCTCAAACAACAACATCCAGTGTTAGAGGGCGTTTAATAGATGCCGCCCGTGAGCGCATGTTGACTCTTGAGGGAAAAGCAATGTTAGGGGCATGGCACGAGAGTGTGTGCTGACTTGCTATGCGGGTCATAGCGGTGCAGTTTACTTCATGTTTATATTTATAAGTGCATGGCTAAATACATGCAAGTCACGTATAAATATGGCACGGGCCATACAACCAATTGCGCCATTTACAAATTGGCTACCCTTCTCAAAAGAGCTGTAAAATAACCAAGATGAAGACTTGGCTATCCGAAGTAGACTATATGGCTAGGTATGGCCCAGTAGGTTCGGCCACTTTCGGTAGGTGAGGTCTACTAGCTATACTGTAACTTATTATAATGCGTTTTATAGGTATATAATACTTATCAATGACCTAACGGCAGCTACCGAAAGGAGCCAAATACCTACCTCAAGTAAGAATTTCCTTGGTAAGAAGTAGACCCATCCCTCGAGACCTATTTCTCCGGGAACAGTATAGTCGAATGGGGCTTAGTACGTAAACTAATTTCCGGGTGACTGTGTTGTTGTATTTATAGAGCAAGTTCGAATCCTATCTATCGGTGCGCAAGTTGGTGCGGCTATATCACTATACAAGTTAGAGGTTGGGAGACATGCCTATGGCAATATGTTGGCGTCCATAATATAATAAACTAAACAACTCACGCCGATAAATAGATAATGCTTATATATCCGCTAGAGCATAGCGTAGGCCCTAGCGGCAGTCGTAAGTAGTAGCGTTCCGGCGGTAGTCCGGAACAGGATATCAAGCCTAACCCGCAACACTAACACTTTCCTGTGTCGCAACCAACTTTCGCATTCATGGATGTTGTCTTTGACATTACTTCGATTTTAGGCAAGAGGAGTTGTAGCGTATTTAGATTATCAAAGGCACTGGCGTGGCAGAGGGCAAAATGATTCCGTTACGCATTCTGTTCGGGAGCGACTGCATAGCGGAGCTGAGGAATATGTTGCGCGTGTGGCAGAAGACCTACAATGACTGGGAGGGTGTAGCTAAGAGCACAGATTTTGCTGGCGCACAAGCACCTACTAGTATGCCGGATCTTCCAACGGCATGAACTAACGGCGCGTGGCATAAGGAATACTGCGAACGACCAACTGCAAATGATTGAACTTTATCTGAATGAAGGAATTGACATATCATGACTAAGAACGACATGAAACCCAAATTCCTCCTCGTTATTTGCTCGGCCAGTAGCTACTAGGGAGCAATTAGATAAACTGATGGTAACCCCCTCTGTTGACCTGAGGGTACCCGTGCTTCTTATACTCGCTAGTAAGTGTGGTATTATGGACAGTAGGGTCGAACGTAGGATCCTTAATTGAATGAAGCGGCCATTATCTACTATTGCGCTCTGATTCTACATCGAGGCGTCCTTTAGCACGTGTTGCTCTCACAACATTACATCACCTCTCAGAGACCCAATCAATAACACGTCGTAGATGCCGTCGGACGGTCATTGGTGCCAGCAACTTTCATTCCCCTCTGGTTGCCAGACATTTCTAACCAAAGATCTCCACCAGGTACATAATGCCTCTCTAGATGTCCTCTAGGAGTCATAAAACGGAAGAAAGAAAAGTGTTTTCGCATCCAGTGTAATCAACAGGTAGACCGCATGCTCAGCGTAACACCTTTTGGCATACGTTTGCCTGTACCAGGATCCCCATGTCATAATGGTGTAAGAGCCACCCCGGTCTTGGCCGGGCATTTGGAACAGTCTGTCATCACATTTTCAGGGGCATATCACTGCAGACAATGCATGGAACCTGCATGAAAAGGCAAGGAACGTGCCGAAGACGGGTCTGTGTTATCCGTGCGTGGTGCGCACGCGTTGAGGTGATGGCAACTAGGAACAGGGTGCGGCGAACCTCTAAGTTGCTTATCTTTTGAACGATGGACAATGGGCGACGGGCGACGAGCGACGAAATAACATCAGAAATACATGTTTAAGTAACAGTAAATGGCTGTTCTACCAATCGGAACACCTCCCAATTACCGTTGCGTCAATTACCTGCAGATCCGGTAGCTGCTAGACTAGTTAGACGATTCTGTTTAGCACCTGTACCTGCATGAGTCATAGACCTTGTCGCACTTTAGCTAGACCATCGCAGTTTTACTGTCTGGGAACACCTATATGTACTGTCGTAAATGAACAACCGAAAACGCCCGACATACCTGTCCTAATCACACTGTCACCCTTTTGTCCGTCTTCAGTTTTGTAGGGCGCACACGTTGACTTAGTCGCCTATCCTCCCACAAATGCCTCCAAAGCTAGATAGCTCTATAGTTTCTCTATGAGCTCTGTAGTGCAACGATGAAAGAGTAATGGTGTTTGAACTAATCCGGACGTGACGAGCGCTGAACTTCGTGTAGAAAGCCGTGACACGGCGAATCAAGGACATTTTCTCAACCCGACGTTTGCTAGAAGGCAATGTAAATGGTTTTCTACATAAATAACGGAGCTGAAGAAGTATGCCTGACCCTAGCACTATAATGTCAACTGAAAAATCATAATCGTAAAGGGTAACACGAAGCAACTTTCCTATAGAAATGGATAGCATTAATACATTAAATACTGTGCTATTAAGTTGCAGGTTTTGCTATACTTTATATCCATATACCAATTGTTACAAGGTGTTGTTTGCTAAAAAACAAAACAAAGATACATGTCAAGTTGCTGTATTATACATTCACACAAACGCCGTGCCTATCTCGCACCCAGGTATTCTGATTTGACTGTCAAGTCATGTGTGACGAGAATGCTCTTCGCACTGTTTTCGAGCCGCTCTATGGAGTCGTCTCTCGAGCCTTCAACAATTCGCTCGTCGCTCGCCCAGGCAGTTCCGTTGTAATTTGATACGGGGGCTACTCTCCTGTCCTTCGTATTATCCATACTGCTTAAAGGATGGCTGCGGCCCCTAGTTGGATTGGACCTGGAGAATATGCCACTCAACCCGACCTTGGAAGCCCACGTTCGGAAGAGGGGTTGGGAGGCAGGAAGGTTTCCGATGATGGCAGCAACAAAAGTCTCGCGGTTTGCCCACTGGCTACCTGTTACAGCCCCCTCTGGACCAGCCTATTACCAAAAATGTTAACATATCTGCTCTAATCATGGTTTATCTAGGTAAAAGGGTAGGATGCTAGTAACGTACAGTTAGAATAATGATTCCTCGGATAAGGCCCGCAATGATAACAAAGAAAGAGCCGCCGAAGAGTCCAAGCAATATCACCTTCTTCCTCATTGGTATTTGAACACCCCAGAGCAGCTGTGTCAATTAGTCTTCTAGAGATTCAAACATGAATATGGGGTGCACTCACAGATAAGGGGATCGATCCCAAGTAAAGATCGGTCGTGACATCCGAAATCAAGGCTGCCAAAACATAAAATGGCGAGTTCGTCGGTTGGCACAATGCTACGACTCTGTTAGACGATGTTGCTCGAGGGATTCTCTCTTTCCGAGAAGGAGACATACCGCCAGGGTTTGGATTAATTTGCCAAAAACGGTCAAAGGGTTGGCACGAGACTAGCAGGCCAATGGCCACGAACAAATACGTAATGATGAGTAAAAGGTATGCTATTTGAACTCGTATACGCAAATGGGGAACTCCTGATCTGTCGTTTGGTATCCGAGTCAGTCATTCGGCCTCATTGAATACCGGTATTCGTAAGGTTGTATTCTCAGTAGGCGAAACTCACGTTAAGCGGCTAAAGAAGAAGGCAAAGGCGAACTTGATACACCATAGGTCGAAGACGTAGAGGCTCCAGCCTGCCACCTGTATTTTTGAACCCCATTGCCGTTTGTCCCATTCTGTAGAGTCTGGAGAGAGCGTCGCGCGCTGTGTATCGGTCATGTAACTGTTTGTCAACCCATCAAAAAGGGCGCCGACCGTAAAAGCTAAAGCAACATCTCCCGCAAAGCCGAGCTACAAACAATCCCGGGCACATGTTAGAGGGGTTGCGCTGAACGTAGTAAAGAATAACTTGACTTGAGATGACTTACGACAAACACCACCATGATATAATCATCCCAATCAAGATTCCGAAATCCGACTTTAGTCCACCGCGCATAAAGCCGAAGAACGACAAAGGCTGTCCCTATGGACAACAGCACCCACGGCTCCGCATCCATAACCATCGTGGAACAGGTCTAGGAATCGCTTGCTCATACGCCAGGGCAATGTAGTAAACGTGTAGCCTGATTACGTGGAAATGCAAACACTAAACAGCAGAGATTATATCAACTTTTGGATGGTGGGGCAGATGTTGAGATTTATACAGACGACGTCCTCCTAAACATTTTCGCAACATGTAGGGTGATGTTACATCTCCCTAGGTCAGTAACAGGTGAGATGACTGATTGCAGTCAGAAGAGCGTTACACCTTGCGCAATGTGCTACGACATAAGTATGCTGCGGCCCATAAGTGCCATGCACGACTCCAGGAGTCGACAAGGATATGTTTCGACAGTTTGGTGAATCCAAACTTAATGCTATATAATATGAACCACATCATTCATCCTGCCGATGTCACGGTGGCCGTTTCTAGATTTCGGGGAAGAGACCCAAACAGGAGAAGTGTTTCGCAAATCCTTCTGCGCGTCTGATGAGAAGTGCCGTGATGAACACCGGACCGAGAAGCGCGGTGCAGTAGTTTACACCACGCTACCTACTTCGTAGACCGGTCACCATCCTGGACATGTACTACAGTAAGTATGCGCATGGAACCCCCGTCGATGTTGTTCCTAACCTATACTAGTAGCCACTACTAGGATGTCTTGCAGGCACTCCGCAGAGAGCACGGGTGGTTATTACAGGTCGACAGGATGATAATCCGATAGCGTGCCACTAGCAACTAAAAGAGAAAAAGGACCGTTAATCCGCACGGCTAATGTCCTTTTAAGTACTAGAATTGCTGGTTAAGCAGTATTCTCTTACTTTTATTGTTATAGGAACCATAACAGCCTGAGTAGCTAGGTATACTAAGTAAGGTGTCTGTGCGTCCATGGTAGCCCTACCACACGCTCCACACAGTCTGTATACAAGGCCTGGGCTCGCCTGGTAATTCGCGTATCGAATACCTTTTCTTTTCTCTATTTCTTCGAGTACCTGATGTGTAGCAAAGTGGTATTGCAAGTTGTAGAAGTAATGGAGACTAGTACAGGGCACCCGCTGTGAGGGGTTACCTTCCCACAGTACCATAGACTGAACAAAACTTGATAGTGCGCCGTTAGAGATTTTCCTTGGCTGTGGGTCTTGTAATGCTGTATATCCAATAAGAATACTGCTTTTTTCATTTCTCTTGGGTCGGAGAATTGATTTCGCAATGATTTATTTCATAAAGAGTATTTTTTCAAATGGCGCGCTGTCAAGTTTGAGTGAGTCTATACGGTAGCTTATTTCATCAGAATAGTAGGTATAGTTAGTTGGTCACAACCCATACTGCCTTTATTGCCGCCGTGACAGGAAACCTAAACTCAGCAAGCACAATATTAAATATCATGCGAAATCATAAGACGACGCGCTCGCTAACGAAGCAATCATTACGACGCTCATTGGTCTTTATGCAGACGAGCTGGGTTCGGTGAACTCCCTAAACATTAATTCGTTTTTAAGTGTGTGGAGTACGTAGAGGGGAGCCACTTAACGTATGAGTAGGTATGGCCCGTGCCACTAGTATGGCTCGGACCATTCCTAGGCCATTCAGGCCTGTCAGCCGTTACCAGTTGCTACACACAGGGTAACTTACATACAGTAGGGTCTTCTCAAGCCAGTAGGCAGTAGAGATCCTCTTTTCTCCTCGGCAACCTTTACATATATAGAATACCAAAAAGACATTTCTCAGTGTGATTTGAATTCAGTTTGTGACGTCTGAGGATCACCGCCGTCTACCGAAAAATAGGAACAATTATGTCATGACCATGGATATTTCATATTGAAATAGCATAGATCTACTACAAGTCTTTTCAGAAACTGTTTATTAGATGCCAGATTTTGCTGCAGCTGAAATACTAATGGACCCTCAGGCGAAAAATCTAATGACTCGTATTTAAGTCTAAGCTGGATGTGGAGTAGGGTTGGCCGCGGCCTCTCGAGTTATACTCAGGGGCACGTTGTGCTGAGGTGTTTCAACTCCGTTCTCCTTGACCCAGTCTACAATTTTATCGAACTTTCGGCATTTATGATGAACGCTGAAGTCGATTGTGCGACCGACTGCACGGTGCTGGTCATATGCCACAGGAAGAGGGGTGATATCTCCGTAGCACATGAGGCTTAGTCGCAACTCTTCAAAACAGTGGTCAACGTGCATACGCCCCCCAACTGGATACATGAGATCATATGGGTACAGCTCATCTCCGACCTTGTAGTGATCAAACCAGGTATACTGTCTTATAAGATTCTAATTTAGATGAGTTAGCAGCCTTCCTAGCGTCATCAGGCCGATGAGTTTATAGGGGACTCTTACAAGACAATGTAGTTGATGGAATACCTCGACGATTCCGACATATGTCGGGTCATTTTGGTCGCTTCCAACAGCCTCTATGTACTCCGCTTTATTGCTTTTGTTGAGTTCTTTAATCCCTGTGTTCGAGATTGGAATCCCCTGATCTAAGCTGGAATTACTATGCCTTCCCCGGAATAGAAACAGATGTAGATTTTGGAGGCAGCTTACAGTGCCATAGCTCATCCCAAGCTCTTTCTCTCTCTGGTGTAGGTGGTCCTCTATACAAAGAGGAGTGGTTGAAATAATTCGTAAGTTCATCTTCAAAGAACTCGACGGCTTCCCATGCAGATGCTTGTTTCTCTTAGTATTTATATCCGTTCATCACAAGGTGTAACTTACACCACGGTGATACCACCTTGGAGCATTGCATTTGAGACGGGGTATGCATCCATGCTGCGATCAGCAGAAAAACAGAGATCAAAAGCGACGAGACTCCCAATGATAACCATATCTTAGCCTCCCGCCTTTTTCGGGCCAAAAGCTGACATGATAGACAGCCATTATGTTGGAAATCATCTTCAGTGTAAGAATCGCTCTCAGAAACAGGCGTATAGTCCTCCTTAGGTGACATGGTCGAAGACGGTATATCAGGCGTTACGGAGCAGACTATTCAAGAGAGCTAAAGCAGAATTTATCAATGGGATATGAGGATTCTATCCTGTGCGCGGTCAAGGGATATTGCGAAGTGCGCAGAATGTCTCTCCGGATGGTTGGAGATACCTCATCAACCAATAACAATCTCGCCCCTCTTTCTCAACAACGCGCGCCGAATATATTATTCAGCGCGCGGTGTTCAAAGAGGGGAACTGTGCGGCAACTTGCATTTCTGCATTATAGTCCTAGACTGTTATGTGGGCTTTCCGAACGGTGTTATTTCGGAGTATGAAAGGAGTTCTTGTTGAATTCAGCGCTTTGAGGTTAAATGCCGCGGGATGATATCGCCGCTCACTCATTGAACCCGCGGGCTTCGAGTTTAAATATCATGGAACCGTCGTTTTCCTGAAGGGAAGACAGGCTGTTTTCATATCAAAAGCCATCGACTTATCATTGGCTAATAATCTACCGATTTATCGTCATCATCATCATCAAACCAAACACCATGCATCGCTTCTCATACCTCGCCCTATTGGCTCTTGGAGCTCAACATGTGATTGGCGCACCTGGTGAGCAAAGTTTCAACCTGTTACTAGGAAACAATTAGCTGATGGCATGTTGAAGCTGCCCCATTGGCTGAGGACACTCTTATTTCCATCATTCCGCCCCGCGACACTCTGGCTGAGGACACTCTCATTTCCATCATCCCACCTACAACACAGAAGCGCGACACTCTTGCTGAGGATACCCTCATTTCCATCATCCCACCTTCAACACAGAAGCGTGGTACACTTTCAGAGGATACCCTTATCTCGATCATCCCACCTGATGCTCAGAAGCGCGATACACTATCTGAAGATACTCTCATTTCTATCATCCCGCCTTGCGACACTCTTGCAGAGGACACCCTTATTTCCATCGTCCCGCCTGATGTTCAGAAGCGCAGTACCCTTTCAGAGGATACCCTTATTTCCATCATCCCACCTACTAAAGACACGTTGGCGGAGGATACTCTGATCTCCATCGTGCCCCCAAAGGTGAAACGCGACTTTGTGGCTAGGCGTGCTTTGTACGCGTCCGCATACGACGAGGATATTGCCAGCGCCGACCCGAAAGCCGTCCTAGGTAACTAGGTAAGGCAGGCTAGCACCGCCTAACTAGGTTTCCCCGTGGAGCTGAGGCACGCTATTACGGCTGATATCCCTAGTTATCAACCTGTCAAGATATATGGCAATGCATTTCCCGTGATGATTATGGACATTGACAGGGCTCGGGATTGGAGTGAAGTACACATTGGTATACGTCTACTAGATGATTCACGTACCAAAGCTCACATATTGGGCATTCGCGCTCGACACGCAATTGTTTTGGTTGAACTTGAATTGGATAGGAATACGGATTAGCTTTTCACATGCGGATGGTTAATACACTCGTTTTATATGCACTCTCAACTTTTGCTTCTCCATGCCGTCGTTTTCGACAAACCGGGAGGTCTACGTGACTCGGAAGACAGCCGAAGCCCATGTCTCATGTTGAATGGAATTGTCTCGAAGAAGTTGCCTGACGTTTGTGTGAAAAATATTATTATCCACTAACATTTAGCTTGATATACAAGGCTCAAGGCATCTGAACCCATAGATGTATCTATTAAAAGCTCGATATTGAACAAGGGAGTCGGGTCCACTGCACCGAGACATATATCACATCTCTAACTTCTTTTCTTCTTACACAACAATGTCTCCTTCGCGTACTCTCAAGGCTTGCTTCCTGCTCTTTGATTCACTCCAGTTACTTAGTCCTCCTCTAATGCCAGTCCTAGCCTCGCAACGTAGCGACGCCCTTTTGAAGGGTGTGCTACTAAACTCTGCTACTCAGCTCTGTTGGAGATGCATGATGAGCCGCACAGAGAACCCCAGGCCCATCGTGATCGCCGTAGCTATTGGATTGTATGAGCCGTCTAAAGCGTCACCTCCATGCAGTTCTTGTTGCAGAGATTGGGCTGCCTTCTGCTGAAAGCTTTGCGCATAAGAGTCCGTGGATCGACACCGTTGATCTATCGCTCTCTTTTTGGGTGTCATGGGCAAGGTACTTACATGCGGCAGCAGGAAAGATCTGCAAATACAAGATAGGGATGGGAATATGACTGATCTAAGAACACCCACAAGCTTTTCAAAATAACAGCCAATCGACAAACTATGCTGCCTTGGCATCTATCCCCTATGATAGGTAATTCCCAGGCAGCCTACACGCACTGTGGCAATAGCCGGGCGGGAGATCACGGCAGCGGGGCAATTAGTATATTGTCAATAAATGCCTGCTACTGCTTGTGAGTAGGTAGTATGTTGGAAGACGTATATTTAGTTAATAATTCTTCAGGAGTTTCAAGGTCCTAGGTTGTGTTCTTCCTTTCGCCGACGAATTCTTGGTTTACGTACACTTAGACTTAACTTACTCTATTCTATTCTATTTCGCCTACTGACTCCTTGTACCCCATTATCCGTGAGTCTAGTTTGGTCTTGACCGTCTTGACCGTGTGTCGGAAGGTGACCGATGTCTCGAGCTTGAATTCACAGTGAGCGCCTGCATCGCATTTGGCGGTAAACACAATAGAAGCGGTGAAGAGGTATGTTGTTCACGTATGGCTTATACTATTGGCGCCACACCCAGGGTTGACTACCCATCGTGACAACATAAGGGAAGAACTGTTGTTCATCAAAATGTATTATTTTTAGTACTGCCGTGTGGTTAAGACATAAGCCTAGACATTCTTGCGCCTCGAGAGTAAGCACCGAAAGGGCGCGGAACTGATAAGCAACACACTCTTGTTCAGAAAGTTGTTTCATAACTATTCGATGTATGTATTCCTCTTTCAGCAGTCATCTGAAGGAGTATCATATCTTGTGGGGAAATAGACTGATCCTGCATGACTCGCTTCCAATATTCCTTCGTCGGCTGGGGGTTTTGTAGAGTCGGGCGCCGCCGAAGCTCAGTTCAGCAAAAGCATCGTGTGTACTTACTTTACTCGCACGCCATAGGTAACACAACCTGTGACCAGCCACATAGAGGGTTATTTTTGGCTTGTATTTCATTGACCTTGTTCTGAATGGGGGAGGTGAAACGTCTGGGCGAGGGCCTCGACTGATGTGTCTCTCGCAAGCGCCGTATGAATCGGGCCACATAATTGAGGAAAGATGCTTCAGTCCCCAGCATCGTGAATACGTGGCTTGTAGCTCATCTGATTGAGGTCCTATCTCGGCCCTCTAGAAGATCTATTTCTGTAAGTTTTCTAGCGGTCGACGGAACGTCACCCTCACGCACGTATTTCTGTCTATTAGCGACACTCTTTGACCTATTAGGAGCGCTTCAACCACAAATTTTGAGCATGTCTTTCGACACTTCTCTAGCAGAGGCGAAAGCTCGAGTTGAGAGTATCACACGAAGCCATAGCTATCCTGACGAACATGTCTGTGAGTAATCATCATTCTGAACTTCGAGAATCTTCGTAATTATCTCGCAGATCACGCTCCAATATTGGGAAAGCCTCTGATACTGGCATGAATCCGATTTCCATATCAGATATGCCGCATTCTTGAAGGCACAGTGACTAATTATATCTTTGCAGTGGGAAGAATGACGTCCGAAATTAGGCAGACGGTGGAAAAAACAATGAAAAATGAGGTTGGTGTGGCGGTAGACCCGTACGTACGGAGTTTCAATGCATTTTGACAGGCGACTGACGGATTCTAGGCTCTCCAAGGACAATTTGCCTGCCATATATCCGTCACAGGGTTACCTCTTATCGGATTTTATTGATATAGTTTCGAATGATCTTCCGCTGTTGAATTCTCGAATGAAATCTGCCGAAACAAGCGACCAGTGGCACACAGTCACAGCGAAACTCCTGAGCTCTCTGTTCGAGAAGGGATATGAAGTGGAATCGAGGCGTGTCCGAGGTTTAGAATTGATTCCCTTGGCAAATGGCAAGTGGATAAAAGCTTCCACTCTGATGACGAACCCATTGTCTTTCGCAAGTACAAATGGCCTTGAAATTCCCCAGGATTTGCCTTTGACTTTCATCAGTCCTTCTGCTACCAAAAACATTGCACGCGCAAATCTCTTTCGGCGTCTGGGAGCGAAAGAGCCGACTATCTCAGAAATACGAAAACTTATATTCGATCAGTATCCTTCGAGTAACAGTTCAAAGCTATACCTCGATAAGCATGCTGTGTCAGAATCCATCTCCATCCAGCATTTAAAGTTTCTTTTTCTCTCTCACAGAGAAGAGACTATGGATGCTAAGGGTTACGAGCACATTGAAGTTTTCATACAGGGGACAGGAGTACTGCTTGGAGTCTTCAAACATTATTGGCCTGAAATTAATAAGGGCCTTCAGCAGTGCCCATCCCTTGTTCCTCTGATTTCTAACTTTTCTGTGCCATGCAGAAATGGGACCATGAAGCTGAGATATACTTACCTACCCGTTCCCGATCTCATTACATTCTGTTCTTAGTTCCTAGGTGATGTTGATCTTTTCCCATTCCTTGAGTTTTCGGACACCACTGCACTCAACGACGATCTATCAGCTTGGACATTCTTATGCGACTATTTTGAAGTGGGCGACTCAAAAGACTCGCTCTTTTATTTGAATGTTCTTGAAACCATTGCTGAAGCCGATCGTCAGGGGAACTGTGGCGAGTCTGTGGCGACGAAAGCGTTCGATCTGTACAAATTACTGTATGATGAGGTCAGTACCAGTGCCACGACGGATAAACAGGCAGTCCGAGATCAAATTAGGTCAGTCACCTATCTTTCTGGAATACAAGCAAGTCCCTATATTTAACGAGAAGAGATGTAGACTTGCATTCAGTTACACGGACTCGCCTCTTATCTTACTCCCGGTAGAAGGGAATGCCAGAGGGCGATGGAAAGAACTTGAAGGCTGTCGCTGGGATTGTCCCAAGAACATGATATCTCTCGCAGGCTTATTACCCCATTATTCTGGCGTTTATGAAGAGGCTGTTCTAGCGAGCGCTATTATGCCTTTTATGCGAGATATAGTTGGGGTATGGGACTTATCATCAGATGACATAGTGAAAGAGCTGCTCGCTCAGAAACAAACGGGAGATCCAGATGGCGACCTTTTGTACGAATTATTCCACAGATTAGATGGCTTACTGAAAGCTGGCCCCGCAAGTCAAAAGGTAGCTCTCAGGTAAGTTGACTTAGTATTCAAGATCTGGAGGACACCAAATTGCCTACTATGTGCTGATTCTAACATGGGAGTAGAGAAACCTTTCGAGACACTTCATTGATCTTCGCTGCCGGAGAATGGCATACTACAGGTGCATGTATATGGTCACGAAAGAAGAGAATTCGAGGGAAGATCGATCTGAGTCAATATTACAGTAACATGGGGACCATGTTCGTCGGCATCTTGGGCGTGTCGACAGTCTTTAAGCTATCGCTTCAGATGGCTTATGAGAGGTTGCAGATAGCCGGTGGGTCGGATTGCACGCCAGTGCCCGAGATAAAGGATTTGCTTCGGCGATTCAATTCGCTTCTCCTTTCTGCCGAGAGTCAACCTGATCCCTACCCAATCTTACAAAGTCAAATTTTCCCGGTGATGGCCCCTGATGGCTCCGTGCAGCTTCTATCAGCGGCATCCTCTGACTTTACAATAATAGATCAGGAATCACCACAGGAGAACTTCCGTGGTCTGGTTCGTCGTGTGACTGGAATCTTAGATTTCAGTCTTGATGAGGTGTTTGAGTTTCAGCCCTTTATTCAATGGGCAGGCTTGGAAAATCTCCTTCTTTCCGCCAAAGTAACTAAAGTCACAAAGTTCCCAAGCTGTGCCGAAATACCACAAATGTCAGAACGTAGTGTCAGAGCGAGGGCATATGCTTTATGCCGGTTAGTCACCTTTCAAAGACGCATTCCAACCGACACTAACGCACGAACAGGATCGCGACGCATTTCGAATGCCCAAAGGCGAAGGATAGTAGAGAGCTATACCGACTCCTGAAAACAGCCAAGGTCTTCGAGTCGCCATCCATTTGTTCAGAGTTATCCCTTATTGAGAGTGGCTCCATCCTCATGCTCGAAAAGTCTGAGGTCGACCTCTGTTTTGATTGGACGAATGATACTTTGAATATCTACATTCCAAATGACGCGGACCGTCAAGATCTTTTCTTTCTCATCGACCTCCCGCACGCTTTATTTGAGTGGATGATGAATCAGAGCCCTGACACCATCCCAGAAAACCGAGTCATTGAGCCCGCGGAACGACTAATTATGAATATCTTGAATACCAATCCCTCTCTTAGTGAGCGCCTCTTAGACAGAGAAGGGATCACTAAGTTAGAGTTTCCAGCCGACGATAAGAACACAGGTGGAGTCCCCTTAGTAAAGACATCGGTCCAGGCCAGAATTCAGCCAGTTAGAAGCGATTCTCCAATAGAAGAAAAGCAAAGACCAGAACCACAGTACAGCGATAGAGAGTTATCTCCCGAGCAAGGTAGTGAGCAAATAAAACGATTGACACCACCCCAACAGACGAGAAGGAATCTTCTGCCACCACGGGCCTCACTTCCGTCTTACCTACCACCGGCTTTATTTTCAGGACAAAATACACCCTCCCGGCGAAGAAGCACGCAGGTGACGGGAGAGATCAGTACACTGAAGGCGCCGACTTATGTGGCGCTACTTGACAAGGTGATCAAAGTAGCACGAAGATCAAGCCTGATGCGCAGAACAGTCTTCGACCTCTCAGAAATGGGACAGGCACTTTCCGAGATTGAACATGGAACCGCTGAAGAATATCTCAACCACCCCGCCAGCGCGGGAGGCAACCAGAAGACGAAGATAGGGGCTGCTGGAGAATTATACGTAAGTTGTAGCACACATAGCTAAACGCGATTCAGGTGACGCTGACTTTGGCACCAAGGTCTTCGAACTTTTATCGAAAGTGATTCCGAATCTCTCTCGCGACGTCTGGAAGAGCAAAATCAGGCACCATGTCACTCAGCATCCGGAATACAGCGATATGGAGCCATGGAAGGGCGAGGAGAGAGCTGATTGTAGGTAGCTTTGGAATCAAATCTCCTATTTCGGTTGCTCTAGGGGTATGGAGGGCCTTTCCTGTCCTGCTCAAACCGGCCGTCAAACTTCTTGCGCTCGTCAAATAGGAGTGTAACAACTAATCACAAGTAACGTAGTTGTCTACATCGACTCCGATAGCATATTAACGACAGCTCTGATCGATAGTGGCTATCTTGACAAAGCGACATGGAACAAGCGACGACCGAGGTACTACATAGAGACGAAGGCAACACAGAAGGAATGCGAGGTGGCATTCTTCCTTGGGAAGAAACAGGATAAGATGGTAAGCAACGCCGGAATCTGCCTGTTGGCTTGTACTATCCTTCTAATCGTTCTGTATAAACATAGATGCAGGACATGCCTCGGTTTCAGGATTACGAAGGCCACGAGGCGATCTATGTCATATTCCGCGTATTCAAACTGGGGACAGATTTCATGACACATGAGATCTATGTCAATCCCAAAGGTTTGGAAGATCAGGGCATTCTACACTTTAACCGGCCAGACAACTGGTCGGTGACTGTCACTCTAAGACGGAGTCGAATGGGCACACCGAGTCGTAGTACGCTGAGCGGTGTTTAGTGCCATATGAGGATTAAATGTAAAAGAATGATGATCAATATGGGCGTCGAGTTTTATTATGTTGTCAACGGCGACGAATTAGACTTTATCTCAAGTTGAAATATACAATCAATACGCTATAGGGAGATTAAAGATGATGTGAATTTGCTTTCAATCTCCTAGCCGGAAACATGCTCGACCGTCCTACCCTGGAAAAGACCCTGGATTTACTACTAAGTACTTATCTAAACACCAATTAAAACTCCGAAACGGCTAGATCCGTCCCACGCAATTGCTCGCGATCTGAGCTAACGGCCCAATCTAAGCTAAATACGGCACTAGCTTATCAATTTACCTCCTTATCGATCTACTACGTATGTCGGCTTAGCAAAAAAGTTGCCCAGCTTAGACATCATCGACCTAATATTCCGCAACCATCGCAAGCACGACACTCCTCCTTCTGTCGCTGTACACATCACCCAGGCCACCATGTCGGCCGACTCGAAACAGCAGGCGACGTGCCCAGTCGACCACAAGAGCAGGGAAGCCTGGCTCGAAAAGGCCAAGGCGGCATCACCAGATTCACCATCAGCGCCCTCCCTCCCACCATCGCACCCACCCGTAAGCTCGACCACGAACGCAGAGAGCTGTCCCGTCGACCACAGCGCGCGCGAAGTCTGGATGCAACAGGCTCGCACAGCATCAGCATCAACACCAGCCTCAACGACAGTACCACAAGGCTCAAGCGCACCCTCGTCCTCATGGACATCATACATCCCATTCCTCTCCTCCAGCACACCATCTACATCCTCAACATCACACACACTACCAAGCAGCAACTCCCCACTAGGCGTCGACCGCGAAGTATCGACGATCCCGCGTACGGCGACGCTCCCACAAAATGAGAGAGAAACAAGACCAAGCGGTGGCGATCACGCTGCGCCGGCGCCAGTGTTGGCGAACAACGAGCAGGAGACGGGGTCCGACCGCGCGACGGGCAACTGGATCTACCCATCGGAGCGCATGTTCTTCGATGCTATGAAGCGCAAGGGCCACGACCCGCGGGCCGCCGACATGCGCACCGTGGTCCCTATCCACAACGCCGTCAACGAGCGTGCCTGGGCCGAGATCAAGGAGTGGGAGGGGCCGTGGATACAGGGGAGCAGGTAAGTTCCCTACCTTCATCCCTACCTTGAAAGATCTGTCGACAATATACCTCCACTTCTTACTCCTAATACACTATTCGTTTACATTGTGGCGTAACTCCATTCTCAAAACTTTCCCTTTCCGCCCTATTTTGCTGGAGTCTCGAGGCTAATCCTAGGGTTGATAGCTGCGGCGGACCACGTCTACACTCTTTCTCAGGCCTCAGTACGCAGATGTCTCCCAAGGCGCGCTTCAACACCCTTTTGGGCTACCAGGCGCCCTTCGACCGGCACGACTGGATCGTCGACCGCTGCGGCAAGGAGATCGAGTACGTTATCGACTTCTACGCCGGCCGGAGCGCCAGTGCCGGCGCCGACGGGAAGCTGTCGTTCTACCTGGACGTGCGGCCGAAGCTGAACTCGTGGGAGGGTGTGAAGATGCGGGCGTTCCGGGCCGCTGGACTTGCGTAGACATTGATGGTCTCTTAGCCCACTGATTTTACCTACTTGGCAGAAAGCCATAGGTTTTTAGATGTGGGGGCTAAGGAGGGAAGCCCGCCGCCAGTGAGTGGATTTTGTATAAAACGCTGTATTAACCAATGCATCATTTACATGGAGGCATTTCATAGATGGGACATGCATGCTATGACGAGGGGGGAAGGCAAGGCGTTTGGGTATATTCATGAAGGCATGGCTTCATCGCTGCAGCGTGCCATGTTGGCAGCATCTCTACTATACACACTCCACATAGCGAATTCCCTAGAATGTTCTCTATTCCTTGGCATAAAGAAAGGACTTCATTTTCTTCTCTTTCTTTTCCGACTTGTTTCTTCTTCCGTCGTTTTCCTTCTTTGCTAGTCTCATTCTACCAAGATGCGCACAGCTGGACCCGTCTCCATCGCTCCAGTCTTAAGATCCCATCCCGCGCTCGCGATAGCCTTCCAGAAGTCCTCATTGACAATCGATCGTGGCCCACTGAGAGCAGTGATCCAAGCCTCGAGAGCGTCGATGGTTGTGGCGCCTTGTTTGAGGTATATCCTCATACCTTTTCCTCTGTTGGCAACAACATATCTGGTATGTTGGAACGTCAACAAATCCGTGATGGTAATGTCACCTGCCATCGGCTGCTTGCGCGCATAGTCTATATTGGGCGCTTTCCAATGCAAGATGCGCTCCTTAGCTGCGACTTCATCGGGTCGTAGCACGCGGCCGTTGCGGAGGAACTCGGTCATGACAATGGTGGCGCGCTGTTTGTTCAGTGTGCGCATCCGCACGGAGCGGACAGCCTGGTAATTAGTCCACAGATGCAAGCCGACAAGGGTGGCAGTCCACAGCCAGACAGCAAGTCGGCCTTGAACAAATCGCACAAAAACGCTGCCTACCAGCATCCCAAGCAGACTGATGACAGTCTCCTGGCTGCCGTCCTTGGCATTGAGTTCAGCGAGATTACCGGATCGCGCAAAATGTGCGCTGAGACTCGCCTTGGCCGACCCAGCCGAGACACCGCAAAGCGCGCGCAGGACACCGGAGCAGCAGAGCGTAACGACCTTGGCGGGACCGGGGAGTGCAGGGGAGAGGACATCGAGGAACATGGCCGAGTCGTTGAAGATGTCGGCGATGAAGCGGTAGAACTTGCATTCTGGCTCGATGGCCTGGCCGAGTCGGTGGGCGAACAGGATCGTAGCCAGTCGACCGGTCGACTCCTGGAGGACGGTCAATAGTACTGCTCCTGTGGCGGACGATGCCGCGTCTCCCACGCCGAAACCCTGCAGTACTGCCCGCGACGACAGCAGTCCGGCTATCGTACTAGAAAAAGCCTGGAGAGAGTCCTGGGGGGAAGACGTCAAGTGTCAGCTCAGCGGCCCATCCACTCATAAGCAGCTAGGTAGCAATTTATCTATCTACATTCATCTTCGTCCGCTCCCCAACACGCCGCTTCATTTTACACCCTGCAACAGCAGGGGCAGTTGTAAATATAATACGGCCAGAAGACAAACTTACGTAGATCTGGTAAGGTGTGTAATCGAGCGTCACGGTATGCGGATAGCCAGCCGGCAGGAAGACATCGAGGACGGCTCGCGCATAGCTGCGATGTTTGATCTTGGCCTTCTTGCTGTCGTCGTCATCGTAGATGCAGAGCACCCCGGACTCATCATAGGCACTGATAAGTTTTGGTAGGGCTGCCATCTTGACCTGCAATGGGTGTTTACATGGAATAGAGCATCAAGGGAGGAAGTAGACTGTATGAGAGATGATGTGTGATGATGAAATGTTGGTAGTAGAGTTGTAGAGCTATGCACCTTTTCGAGGTAGGTGTAGCTGAGCTGGGTGCTGAATGCAGGGCCTGAGGTGCATTTACCCCACGGTAACCCCCACTTAAATAGAGGGGGGTCCCTGCAGAGAGAGTCTCGGTCCATTACTTGCTCGCCTGAGAACCAAGACTTGTCTTGTTTGCCTCTGTTTACTTGTGACACCAAAATTCGCTGCAAAAATAACCCTGTGACGTGATGGGACAAGGCGGTGTAGACTGTTTCTTTCATTATTTCACCCTCGTCGCAGGACTGGCTATTATGGGTAGGTATTGCGGCCAGGTAGGCTAGCTGGCACAGAGCTTACACGCCTGCAGTTACAATTGAAAGTCTAGACATGCACAGGAAATCATTGCTTTTACTGCTACCCTTGAGGAGAGCTCACTGGCTTTCAAACATTCCTTAATTGTCTCTTAATGTACCCTGGTCCTCTGCTTCGGGAATCGCTACCCTATTAATCCGGCAATATGCAGGCAATGTGTGCGGTAGCTTCCAAAAACCAAATAAGAGCGACCCTCTGCTCGTGTGACATTGTGATTTCCTGTGCCCTCCTGAGCATACACCTGTTCTCTTCCATGTCCTTATCTTTTCCCTTGATGAACACAGTTTATTCCATTTGACAAGTTACCAGTAGACTATCACCAATAGGCCGTGTGCGTTGATTGAGCGGTTTCCTCGAAGGGCTATCCATACTAGTGGTAGGAGGGAGTGGGTGTGCCACCACGACCACGACGGGCCAAGAGGTAGCCAACGAAGACCATGGCGACACTAGCAACGAATCCGACATACTCGAAGACATAGTTGGTGCGCGCCATCTCGCAGCGAGAGGGGGTAAGGTCTTTGCCGTCGGCAGTGACTGCATGCATGCACTCAAGGCCCTTATTGACGGCAATACAACCACCGCTGAGGATCTTGTTCGTGACTCGATTGTACTGAATTGGCATGTCGCCCGAGGTGCAGCTTGACACATTCTTCATGGCTAAGGTGAGGCACTGTAAGCAGGAGTCAGTGGGAAAATAACATACTGTATCAGATATATGCAACTTGGGATCACGGCTTTGATATGTTGGTGTATGAGATGGACAGCATTCACTTACAATAGCAGCTGCGAGGTAGAAAGAAGACATGGTAGCGTCAAGGACAATCATGATGCTTTCATTGATGCGATCGAACCAGAGAACTGCCATGCCGACGGCCGAGACGAAGAATCCAGAGGCGCCCACAAAGGTGCTGAATCCGGTCTCGGCGGGAACTTGACCGATGACTTGGTGCTTAGCCAAACTGACAGAGAGACCCAAGACAACAGCCGCGACCAGGATCTATTACCGGGGACACGGGTCAGCGTTGGCCGAGTGTATGAAGGCATGTGGACTGGGGATCGAGTGGAACTCACGAGAGAGGCACGGAGGCCGAGGTAGATAACAGACAGTAGCATCATCATGATCAGTTGAGTGTAAGTTCGGTTGATGGGATGGGTATTTGAATTCAGATCTGAACCAGTAGTGTAGTTAGATAGGCAGTGAAGGAGGCTGATTTGTGTTCAGAAATCGAGGTGAGTCTGACAGAAAGATGGAGTCAAGAGAAGATGGATGGGTGTTGGCGACGGGATGGTTACAGACTTGTCGCCAGAAGGATAAGTACTGTTTGTGTAAGGTGTGCCAGGTGCTCTGAAGTACCAAGTACTGCAAAAACGCGTCTTGTATCGCGTTACTCACGCGAAAGTCCAAGGTGAATCACATTGTGTTGCATACAAACTCACCTTCTTGTCAGTATTGTCTTCTCCGTTCATGGTACAATACACAGAAAAAAGAGCCGGGGCTGAGTTATAACTACACCTTAACAATGCCTGGGTATGTACCTTTTAATGCAGATATGTGCATGATCCTTGGACAATGTACCTGAACCACACAACTAAGTTAAGAAGCCGCACTTCACTATCCACCTGCCTCCTCTTTGGGCAACAGGCATCCGAGTTAATAGCACACAATCCCCTGTGTTCTCAGGTGTTTGCCGGCATATGTAGGCACCTCGCACCATTTACCAAGGTACCTGTTCATCTAATCCACCAGTCACACGGGTACCAGCGTCTGTAGGTGCAGCACAAACCAGGTGATGCATTTGTTTCATCTGTACAAGTGTGCTGCTAGTAGCACCTGTCCTCGCTACGTGTAGCAGATGTGCTGTCCTGTTAACATGGTTTTATACTTATCAGGTCAGCCTTAAACAAGCAGATAATGTCTTAGAAATGTAGCCACCATAGATACTTGTGTTTTTTGTAAAATAGTCTTCACTGTTATTTAACCCTGCCACACAAGAATATCTTGATGCAACTACACATCTCCCATCATCTACTCTCAACTAGGTAGGCTAGAATACTTTCAAGAAATATCCCTAATCGGTTGCACAATAATTGAGTCATTCAACTTGGCTTTTTAGCATTGTAGCTGTGTCTGAGTACTGACATAAGCACCATTGTACTTGATATCCGGCGAATGACTAACAGTGCGTGCCAAGCATGGAGTTCTCAGATATGATATCTACTGTAAGTGATGGCCTTGTAGGTGGAACTGCCTGATTTGGAAGACTCTAGACATCTCGGCCAATGAACGATGATGAGGTTAATGAGTTTACACCATGCCATGTTAGTTGTTATTAGCGCAGATACCAACCCCTTCAGAGTAACTACGCCATATATCCACGTTGGGCACTGATGTCTTCTCTTTCTATCTATGGAGAAACTCCAAAGCATTCTCATTTACGCATCCTTTGATAGCTCTATTAAGAAAGGTAGCAAATCAAATTATCTATGTACCAGTTTGTGCATGAACGGACAGGGCAATTATGGTAGAATATCACTTCAGGCAAAATTGATTACTAAGCCATATTACATGCCCCTGTGGAGGAATTGGAGATGACTCAAATTCCTCTCCAATTCCTCGAACTTCAATTCCTCATGACTACAATTGAAAGTCCTCCTGCCTATGCCCGTGTGCCAGCTATATAGCCACCTCAACCGCATTAAGAAATCATGGCTGATCAAGCCTGGCGACCTCAGGCAGTTGTCTTCGACCTCCTTACCGGTCTCATGAACTCTTGGGATCTCTGGGACGCTTCTACTCCATCAGGCACCCCAGATGAGGGTAGACGCTGGCGCGAACGCTACCTCCAAATCACCTATGGCACGGACGCCTACGTCCCATACGAAGACCTCGTCAAGCAAGCAGCGAGCGAAGTCGGCTTACCGCCATCAGCTCCTGAGGCGCTGCTTTACGAGTGGGGGAGCTTACCCGCGTGGCCTGAGGCTGGGGAAGTGCTGCGGGCTCTGAGAAATCAAGGGTATAAGCTCGCGGTAGTGACGAACTGCTCAAGGCAGCTTGGATACCTCGCTGTCGGCAGTGTGGAGAGATCCGCTAGCGATGGGGACGGGGAAAGCTTTAAGTTTGATGCCGTTATTACTGCCGAGGAGAGCGGCTTTTATAAGCCTGTGAGAGAGGCGTACGAGGCGATTCTTCCTATTTTGGGCCTCAGGGCGGGCGATGTGTTATTCGTTGCTGGTAGCGCTGGGGATGTCCAGGGCGCTACGAATGCTGGTATGAAGGTCGTTTGGCATAACAAGATCGGGTTGCCCAAGAAAGGAGACGCGGTACCACTCAAGGAAGCTCTGTCGCTCGATGAGGCGTTGAAGGAGTTCTTGTAGGTTTGTGCCAACTGAAGCTGCTATTGGTCATGTTGTTGATAGATGCTGCCTGTCTCTTTGTCCGATAGCACAAGAGGTTAATTAAATACTAGCCGCGAGAGTACCTTATAAATTAATTTTATTGTGCTGTGAATAATTTCAGCGAGTGAATTGGGGCCTCTATGATTGGAATTTTGAAGCATATACCAGATCATGTAATGTACGAGGCACCTAATGCAATGAAGGTCAAACAGAATGCCTGGTCTGCCAAGTATCTAAAGACAGCAATCAACCTCGAGCAAAACCTGCTCAATTGTCGTTCGTTCTACAGTTACTGCTCTGATCCTAGCTCAAACGATACAGATCTTATATGGGTCTATAGGTGAAAAGCCTGACGCCTAGTCAACACCGAGGTGCGGAGAACGAGAGCATCAAGAATCCATTCATAGCTGTCACGATCTTAGAAGACAAAGGACCTGGAGTGTATATAGTTGCAGCCTAGATCACGAAGAAGTTTAGCCTTCTTCGTGCGACAACAAGAATTCATGTAACCCGTATACTAAGGCTTCTGACAGACCTATTAAATGGTCACGCTTTCTGATCACAGGAACAGCAGACATTAAACTAAGTGGCAAGTCTTTATTGGCAAGGTTGGCGTAAAAAAAAACCAGGAATGGCTTATGAATGATCTAGGTTTCTCGTATTTGTCCTCCTCTCGCTTCAATTTCGTCTCTACTATAACCACGTTAAGAGTCCCAATTACGAACCCTAAGCCATTATGTTCTTTTCTGCTCGCTCTGTTACGTGCGGAGTGCCCCGACTATTAATTAGTATAGTAGCCTTGTATGCCGTGCCATTTTCCAAGCTAAAAAGGTAGGTAGTGTGTTTTTAAACCGACTAACCAAGTAGCTTGATTGACAAAATGATTGGCAGAGTTCGTCATCGGACGGATAGCCGATCGGTCCGAATTCGGCTTCGGATTCAGCTTTGATCGTTTGATACTTTGCATTAGCCGATCGAAACCGATTCCAATTATTTTAGGTGCTTATCCGATTGAAGCTGATAATATATTGGTTTATCCGATCGAAATCTAAATTAATCCAATCGGTTTTTAAGGTTATTGTAATTTTTGCTGCTGGCTTTTGCGTTAAATCCTAGTTTTAAGTAAGGTTTAAAAATATAGAAAAAGTTTGCATAATTAAAAGTTAGCTTATTGTTTAAACAGGTGCTAGCTTTTAAAGCTTAACACCGCAATAAATTTGCTTACATTATTTAAAAGATTTTTTTCACCTGTTTTTTTACTTTTATTAACATTAAAAAAAAACTTATTTGCTGGCTTTTTTAACTATTTTATATAAACTTTAAAATAGTAAACAGTTTATTTAAAACTTAGCAATTATTATAACTTGCATAAAAAACGCGTTTAATAATAAAAGTATAGGTATTAATTAAAAAACTTTACTTGGCTTAAAAATTAAAAGCAGATTTAAATGTATAAAACTTGTTTTTTAGTTTAAAAGCCGCTAAAAAACTGTAAATTTATAGTTAAAACAAATAAATTAATTATTAAACATTTAAAAAATAAACATAAAATCCAAAAAAAAATACGCTTAATAATTTAATAAATAAAAAATATATAAATTAATAATTTGATTTTTATAAAATAATAAACTTATATTTGCGCTAGCATGTTAATAAACTTTACATTTAATAGTTGATTTTTTGCAACTATAGCAATAAATATTTTATAAGCAATTTATTTTTTAATTTAAAAAGCAGTTAAATAACCTGTTAATTTTTAATTAGTTTATTTATTTTAATTTTTTATTTATAATTATTAATAATTTTTATTAACGGCAATAATAACTATATAATAATTTATTAATTAATAAAAAAACCTTATTTTATTTTAAAATAATAATGCGCTTTTTATTATTTAAATATTAACGTGTTATATTTTTAGTTAAAGCGTTTTTTTAAACTGTTTATAGTTTAATTTATTTTATGTTTAATAGCTAAACTTTAAAAAAATTAACGTTATTTATAAAAATATATGTTTATTTTATTAATAAAAATTTTAAAAAATAAACTATTTTATTAAGCTTTTTTATTTTATTAAAGCAATATATAAAATTTAATATTGCTAATGAAATTTTAATAATAATTTGTTTTTTTAAAATTAAAAATATTATAAGTTATTATATTTTAAATAACAAATTAAAAAATAAAAGTGTTATAATAAAAATTGGTTAATAATTTAGCTTTAATAATAAGAAAAAGCAAATTTGCTATGCTTTTTACGCTTTGCAACTTGTTGTTTATGCTTTGCTTTATAGCAAAAATTGCAAACGCTTGCTTTTTAATTAAATATTTACAAATTAAGGTTAAAATAGCTTTGCAAACAAAAATAAAAAAAATAATATATTAAATTATGTTTTTAAAAAAGTTGTTTTTAATTTAAAAAATAATTTTAATTAGCAAAATATAGCTAGCAAGCTTAAAAATATAAATAATAATAATTTATTAAATTTTAATTTTGTTTTTAATAGCAGCAAAAGTATTAAAAAAAAAAGCTATATATTTTATTTTTAAGTTAACATTATTTTATAAAACTTTAACGGTTTTACGCTTAATATAATTAATATTAAAATAATGGCAAAATATTAAAAAAATAATCTTTTTTAAAAGCTTTATAATTAAAGCAATTATTTTTGCAGTAGTAATTAGCTTGTTAGCGCTTTATATGCTGCTTAAAAAAAAAAAAATCTTTTAATTAATATAAAAAAATAGGTTTACAATAATGCTATGCGATGGCAAAGCAATAAGGCAATAATAGCGTACACTTTGTTACTATAGCTAATAATTAAGCGTTTATAGTAAAATCTTTAAAATTAGTGGAAATTAAATAGTTTAAAAAAAAAAAAAAAGCTATTGCTTTTTAAGTTTTAATTAAGTTTTTAAAACTGGCGTGTAATTAAAGCTATTTAAAATATTTTCGCTTTTTTTAAATATGCGTTAAAAAAGCTTTAAAGCAATAAACTTATTAGCGCTTTTAATTAATATTTTTTTTAAATAAAGCTATTACTGCTTTATTTTAAATTTTATACGTTAAATAATTGTTATTTTAAAAAAAAAAACTTAATTAATTTTATTAAACATTTTTTACAAAAAAACGTAAAGTTGTTTGTAAATTTAAGTAATTAAAAACGTTGTTTTTTAAAGGTTTATATTAAGGTTAAGCTTTAAAAATTACAGCGGTTTTATAATAAACTTATAAATTTAGCCTATGCTACCGCTGTTATATTTAATTTAAGCATTAAAATAATTAAATTGCAAAGTATATTTAATGCTAAGCTTTAACGCTAGCAGCAAAATTAGCGAGATTATTATATAATTATACTAAAAAAACGCTAAAAAAATAACTATAAGAATTAATAAGCTAGCTTTATTAATTAATAGTTTTTTTTTATATTAATACTTAAACAAACCTTTATTTAATATTACTATTAAAGCTATAATTAATTAATAATTAACTTTTATAATGTTTTAGCGCTGCAAGCGATTTTACGCAAACAAAGTTAATAAGCAAATCTTTAATACCTATAATATGCAAGGTATATAGCCAGCAGCTAAAAAAAGGAAAAAAAAAGGTAAAAATACCAAGCCGCTACCTAGCTAACATAAAAATATATAGCAAAATAAGCTTAACTAATACTTAGCAAACCTTATAATTAATATATTTATATATTTAAACGATTTAGTAGCTTAGTGGCGTAATATTAAGGCCAAACGCTTTTTTAGGTTATATTATATAGCAGTTAACTTTTTTACGATTTTTTTAGCGCAAGCAAAAACCAAACGTTAATTTAGTAGCATAGGTGAAATAATATTAGCAAAAAAATCTTGCTTAATGCGTTACGTTATTAAAGCTAGTCAGTATATTAAATCTTAAAACAAGGCAAGCGTTTACAAAGCTAAATTACTTTTTTATTTGCTTAATTAAGCATTGGAAACCGCGCTAAAAGGCAATATCTCACAACAATTAGCTAATTGGGCACAAAAATGTTAATTTAAATATAGTTAGCTTTATTAAAATTAAAAATTAGCAAGTAACAATTTTAATCCAATTAAAAACCTAAGCCAAATTAAATATCATTTATTTAAATCTGATCCGACTGATTTACTAAGAGATCCGATTTGGATTCGGTCCAGGTTGGGCCAATCCGATCGAAACTAATTCGGATTCAGATCGGACGCAAAATTCCCATCCGATCGTCCGATGACAAACTCTGATAATTGGTGGTATCTATGAGCACTGGGAGAGAATACGGTGAAGCCGAACTCTCAGCTGAGACTATCCAAGATAAGGTCATTGAAGGTCATTGAAAACCGCCCGCGCATGCCTAATACCAATAGCATTGATAATGGCAAACATATCGATGATAGTCAGGGTGATAGTGACTATGACGGTCACGGCGACCACAATGGTCAGCACGCCAATGGCCTGGTCGGCTTTTTCGCGACAGATGATAAATGAAGTTTATGAAAAGCATGTTATAGGGTTTTTTTTTCTTTCATTGCGGAATACACCGCCTTAGTACTTAACTTACCTATAGTTCCCGGAGCATCAGCAAATCGTTGAGATCACGGTCCCAAAAAGAATTCCACCTGGTCTGACCCATTAGTAGTCGCCTGGGTAGCCATCTTAGCTACAATGCAAGAACCAGGTACATTCAGGATGGAGAGTAGTATTCTTAGGTTATTTGCATTGTACCTGCATTGATACCTCAGATCAATAGGTGGATCAATAGGCATTATCACCCCTTCTTCCATCCCTTCCTCTCCGTACATCCCCATAGGTACTTTTCTCATATCCACCCATATTTTATCTTACTACTTCCAAATTCATGATGTCATGCAGAAAGTCGCTGCAAAGCTTGCGCCCAAGATTATAGCTTCCGGGACTTCTTCCCCGCGAGATCCAACCCAACGGGAGATCGCCAAGATTTCCAAATCGCTGTATATAATCGACCTTGTCGCAATGCTCTTTCTAAGAAGTCCGCTTCCAGGTCAGTTCTATAAACACGAGAAAGAAGAATACCGTGCATTCAACAGGTTCTGGTCTTGCTTTGCGCCATGGGAAAGCGTACAAGTAGAGTGTCTAATAGAGCCACTTATTGAATCTATCCAAGGTGATTATGCAGTAACATCCAAAACCATTCATACATGGGCTTTCCGTTTAATCAATGTTTACGGAGCCAAAATAGCCAAGGCTGTAGCTGACGTTTAGGCAGGCACACGCCGCCGTATCCATGGGGATGATATAATATACATCATGTGGAAAGGCATCAAGAAACTAGCCCCTTTAATTCTTAGTGGGAAGATGGACACATGGAACTATGATTTGAGTAATATACCTCGTCAAGTTGGTTACATTGAATCTTCTGTTCTGCGGCCTCCCTCGGAAGATATATATCGCTGGTTCACCCTGAAACATACATGGGAGAATCAACATCTCTTCAACAGAAAGGTAGTAGTTCTGAACTCAGATGTCATCTGGAAATACGATGCAGATGTCGACGACGCATCAGCACGAGCATGGCTCTGGAACCTGGGACACTGGTGTCCACATGGCTGGGACAATCACCCTACATTTGCTGCGGGTATGCAATGGTACCGAGGCCTAGGCAAGGGCAGCATTCCATATTTCTGGGACCTCGATCGTCTACAAGAATCCACCGGGGGAGGTTTACCCTCACTCGAACAGCTACTCAGCGTCGTTGGAGATCGCGATGTTGAAATGTATACTACATCGTTTAATATGCACTTCTTCACCTGGCCGTTCCTTACCCCTTGAAGTTCGTATGATCGAAGCTTCTCTGGCAGTTTGCTATAAAAAGCGCGGAATATATGTGGATTAGAAGGTATAGCCATAGTCAAGCTATGGATCAATGGGTGGTGTTGTGGTGCGAGTCTGATGGCTACAGGGCTAGGTGGTTAGATGATAGTCAATGACACGAAGAAAATATCAGAAACATTCTTGATGCACTCTTCCATGTTAGTGAAAGCATCGGGTACTAATAAAAGCAATATTCCTGGAAAATGAGTTCAATGAGATTGTGGGAAGTTTATTATCTATGAACTGTCTCTCCTGGACTCACCCGCTCTTAGTACATCGTCGTAAAACTTGCTAGAATTGATAATTAACTGGTAAGCAACGGTTTGCGGCTTTCCGAGCTTGAAAATTCTCCTAAACTTTAATAGGAATATAATTAATGATTTCATTGTTAACGAATCATTAATTAACTATACCGATTGTAAGATTGAAAGCTGCTCAGATCTTGGCAAAGAGCAGTTCTTGAGGGGCTGTATGTTCAATACGGGCATTTACTGTATCGCACTAAGGGGGTGGCGGCTTATGTCCACGGGAGGTATGTAGGTACCAAGAGCGAATAAATCTTTGTAGTAGGTATATCTGTCTCTCGAAGATAATTTCCAGCACGTCCCGCCAAAAAGCACGTACCCGACTAGGGGCCCATCTTTCTTTCCGGATTAGGGTTACGGCGCACAGCACTACAATTTGGACGCAAATCCGCAATCAGCAGCCGCAATCCACCTCACCCATCCACCTCGCCCACGAAATACACCCAACTCCTCCGGTCGCAGCGAAAGCCTTTGCACACACCACCATCTCGGATCACCACCCAAGTTCGTCTCACGAATCGCCAACATGTCTCACGAATCCGTCTGGTACAGCCGCCCCCGCAACTACGGCAAGGGCTCTCGTCAGTGGTACGTAGATGGAGGAAGCAGGTCTCTCGCATGTCTGGTCGATTCGAGGACTGGCTGGGAGATTCTCAAGATCGTCCAACTGAGCTAACATAACTCTTCTACAGCCGTGTCTGCACCCACAAGGCCGGTCTCATCCGCAAGTACGGCCTGAACCTCTGCCGTCAATGTTTCCGTGAGAAGGCCAGCGACATCGGTTTCATCAAGGTAAGCCCGACAGAATAAGACCCGATCGATTTCTTCGAATAGCCACAATACTGACGAAGACCACACAGTACCGGTAAATCACGATAAACAACCACCGATGCGATTCATCATCCTCTACAACTACCATCGATACCCTCGTGCGAACGAACTCGCCAGAATGTCGTTTGCTCAAATGATTGGGGGAAACAGGCCGGGCACCCTTGCCCAGGACATCTGGTCATAAAAAGGAAACAGGTGCATGGAAAATGGAAGAGGGTTAGGGTACATCATCACGAGAAATGCCGAGTCCTAATACGCAATCTCCTCGTTCTCCCACAATATGTGACATGTTCCCGTACGCGAAAACGAATTTTGATGAATTTCAAGTCAATTCACAGTCCCAATCTGTTTCAGTCATCGCTTGTGTATCCATCGAAACACGCTCGAATCTCGTTTGGCACGAACAGGAGGAATACATTGGCACGGTCTGAAGGGAACAGTATGTGACAGAGAGGCAGTTTGGTTCAATACAGCGCATCTGGATTCTGCCCTCACCTCTGCTCTCGCATCCTCTGCCGCAATCTATGTTCGATTTTACAATCGCTTCATATTGCTGCCATGCCTGTCTATCAAAAGTTGTGATGCCACATTCGTAGGATCTCCCAAATCATGATTTTACAAAAGTCCATTCCACTCTATTTTCTTATGAAATCCCTGCCATAAACTCACTGCTCGGGTCAATCAACAAGAGGTCGTTTGGTTGGGGCCTGCGGAGAAATGTACTGGACATCCAAGTTCACTCGTTAACTGCCTAATTGTCGAATCCCGCGTAGCTACATTTTATTTCTTTTTATTGGTTGTGGCTCTTATCTTCTTATCTCAGGAGCTCCAGAGCAGGTTGAACTTCGGCATTCTCGATAAGAAAAGCCGAGTGGCTAGCCAGGGGAAGCGAGTCAGCCACTTAGTGGCTGATCAACAAACAATGTATGCCTGCTAGGTATAAACTTGCTTAGTTCGATTACACTGTAATACACTGTATTACACTATATCACATTGTACAATGAACACCCGAAAGCCCTCCGCATCACTAGGTTGTGTGCAGAGCCGAAATACTGGTCGATTGGCGTGCCTGGTTTCCGGGGCCGCTAGCCTGTCTCCTCTTACCCAGAATTGCATAGCTTCACCAAGACAGTTTCAATTGCATCGAAGCCAGCATGCGTGCACCTTTTCATATCACCTGAACCTGCCATACCACTAAGCTCGCTTATGTTCGCTACCAGAGGGGTGATATATCGATGTTCTACGGGGTTCGCCAAGCTTGCTGCGTAAGTGTGCGCTCTCCATCTCAGGAATGGAGGGAGAAGCCAATTATATTTGAAGTTTGGGCTCTTCGAGATCTCGTCTCAAGGGGGGAGTCCACGGGGAGAACAGAGCACAGCATTTTGGCGAAGGCACGTTGAGCTCCGCTCCGTGCTCCGAGATGTACCGTAGCACCGCGATGGTAAGATTTCCACCGGCACTGTCCCCCGCCAACATGATCAAGTGTGCTGGGATCTCCAGCTCGTTGAGAAGGAACAAGTAGCCCGTGACGGCATCTTGCAGAGCTGCGGGGAACGCGTTCTGGACTGAGCAGCTGGATAGGCGGTACTGGACGGGAAACAGTGCCTCTGCATTACCGTATTCCAAGAGGTTCTCGCCCACAAATTCGCAGTCGTCTTCTCCACCGTTCCCTATAACGAAAGCAACGCCTGGGGGATACAAGACCACAGCCTCGGCCTCTCGGGTCCCATATACATTGTGCCTGTTACGGCGCTTGGTGTTCAACCGCCAGCTCCCCCTTGTAGAAGAAGGATTCAAAAGGTTCGACTTGGATCCTCTTACCGCTCTTTTCTCCAGTATCGGGTGTACGCGACGGTCTGATCCTCAGATGTGTGAACACGTTGACCGCGGCATATAGAATGCGAGACTTCAAGGTCTGTTTGAAGGATGAGGTCTTAAGGATGGGACGAGAGAGATAGTTAGCCATAGTGGCAGCCGAGCAATCATGGATCCGACATATGCCAGTTCGAAGAGAACTTGCCGTATTTGGGCCAAAACTGTGAGTTGCGCGTTCTGTCCCTCCATCTCTGTCTAATGTTGGCAAAGGTAGATGTCGTTGAAAAGGAGCGCGGAGACAGTATTGGATGCCCAAGTAAGTGCTTCGTCAGTACGCAGAATATACTTAGATTGATCAGTCTTTTAAAGTTACCAGATGCTTGTATCTTGAAGTGAGGGTATGTTTGTACTCTCAGATGAGCACAAGTTTGTTTTCAGCAATTTGTGCTCGGCTTATGAGGGGATCGATCGACCCGAAAGTAACTGTGATATCGCGTTATATTTAGATGGAGCCCTTATACATGTTATTAGACATTACACGTCTAACAGCGTTGTTTTTGGCCCAGTGTGGGATATTGAAGCCAGGGTCGCCAGTAAAGCCGGCGACCGTCCCCACGCTCATCCACTCTGTATGGTTTTCTTCGTCGACAGTCCAACCTCCCATGAGAACTAGCTAGTGAATCCACCTACAGGAAATGAGTTTTAGATCTTGAAGAGGATGTTGCCGTAATACAGGGAACACGATTAATGGTATTTGCTCATTGACACAATCATGCGTCGAAAGCGAATGCCCATTACACTCGGTGTCTAGCTTTGGATTATTATCTTAATTAGATAGATTTGAATTATGTTAGGATAATTGACCAAGATATTGATGAAGGGCAGTCTTTTCCAACGCCCAATATCTCCCTCGAGATCCTCTTCGCTTGCGACCAATTCGAGATCTGCCACTGGATCACAGGCGTAGTGTGTTACATAGGTATGGCAGAAAATACTAGTTACGCTAGGGGCTGAACGTGATACCAGAAGTTCGAACAGAAGAAAAGCAAGAATAGGAAGACTGAGACAAGGGTATGTGTGATAACCGCATTACAATCCACGCTGGCTTCCTACCTCGTCCAGTTCCTCATTCTTAGCATCACCCTACTTACACCCATTGAAGTCGAATGGGCTGGTTGCAAACCTATCTTGTGCTGTCTATCTAACAAGCTCTTGGAAATATACAAGATCTCGATGCCGGCATCCCACACCAAATCAGGAGGCACGCGTGGCAGTCCTACCATTCCCATTGGCCTTGTACTCTGGGCTTGCTGTTAGTGCGATGCATTCGTGATAGGTTACCTTGAGAACAAAAAAGAAAATACATTGCCTGGAACTAGCCGTCTGTTGCGGAGTAATACGTGATAACTATACCGGTGTGGAGCTGTTCTTTGCCACTTCTATTTTTTTGACAAAGCGGTCTTGTCGTGAGGAGAGTTGAGAGTGTTGAACATTATCGTAATATGCACGCGGTCTCATATGAAATGGAGGAGTAGTCGTCACCTGCCTCAACCAATTATAGTAAACCCCTCACCGCTCAGCTCACTCCATCTAACTAATTAGGAATGGCGTTTGTGATCATGTTAGATCTGCATTAATTGGCTGGCTTGGGCGTTCCAGTCCGTATAGTCCGTAGGCCTCTGCATCATAATAGTGATCGTATTGAGGGCAGAATTGAGGGGTTCTGGAGCGGGGTGCGACACCGGCTTGACTTCAATCGTAGGGTATCTAGTGCAGTAGAAATGTGATGTGTCAGTTTACGGAGACTCTACGCTGGTGGCGTCATGTGCGTCTTTGTTGGCAGCCCAGTTGCATTGCCGGATCAACAGTTTAGCATTTGCGCCACCCCCGGTATGATGTGAAAAGGTGAGTCCGATATATGGGGTGGAATTGCACATAGCAATGTGTTCAATATAGCTGCAAGTTCCACTCTAAAGTGCATGTTCAGCCAGCCACACACGGACGCTGTATTTTAAAGTTATCGTGGCCGCGAATAAAAGGTGAGGAAACGAGACAATTACACTTTTTATGAGTTGAAAACTAACACAACATGATGTGGCAAGAGAACGTCAGGAAAGAGACTACAGCTCCCTTGCTCTAATATGACATTGATCGGAGGCTGCCTGCCGGAACCGGCAACGGTAGTGGCAGCCAGAGCCGCCGTGCCCGAGAGGTTGTGAGACAGCATCGGTCAATCCATGCCTAACCATAGCTTAACCTGCTCGGAATACCTCCAATGCATGGTTCATTGGTCCAACATGTGGCTCAAGTTTGCCTGGGAAGCTACCTATCCTCTTTGTGTATTGGATTTCGAACTTTGGAACATGCAAGCCCTTACGGACTATGGAGCATTATCGGGATATCAGTAGAAGGCCGTTGGACATTACCGCCTACTGAATTTACTACTTAAGGAGGTCGCCCTGCCTGCCTTGGGTTTTGGGTAGAGAAACTTCTTCCTTACGATCATTTTCGCCCTGCCCACCTCTTCACTTTTACATCCTCCTTGAATTTTCCTCCCCGATCACTTGTCAAAGTCCAAGAAATGGCTCCAGCTCTAGAAGGCAGCGACGTTGCCACGGTTCCTACAGCAACCAACGAGTGTAGGGTCTACTACCAAGATACTGACGGGTTCATTCGTGAGCATATCCATCGTCTACAGGGATGGACATTGTCGAATGTCCCGCCCTTCAAGGCTAAGCCGGCCAGCCCTTTGGCAGTTGTCGGATGGGATAATGGCAACCAGGTACGTGAACAACTTGTTATCGTGCGCACAGTTTAACGTAAGAGGATATCTGACATAAAGCTTATGATTCAGATCCGTCTCTATTGCGTCTCGGTAGAAGGGTACCTTGAAGAATGGTGCTACGGTTCCAATCAGGATCGCTGGGCGCCAGGCTATCTCAGCAATTCGAGGTTTCGCGTTCATGAGGCATCCAAGCTTGCGGCCGTTTCGTGGTACGAGGACGGACCCTCCATCAGAGTGTATGCGCAAGGTGAGTTTCTCATCCTATGGACTTGAATACAATTGACCTAACATGCGAACAGATCCTGATAATAAAATTCAGGAATATATCAACACCGACCCCACCTGGACCAAAAGGGAGGTTGGTCTAGCGGCTGAATTCGGAGCCAGCATCGCTGCGGTGCAATGGAAGGAGAACGGGATCCGTATCCGGTTGTACTATCAGGATCTTGATGGCACGATCAAAGAACAGTGTTCTGATGCGGGTGGTCCGTGGTCACAAGGTAAGGAAAACTACAGACTTGTCGTGTCATGTTCTTCTAACGCGGTTACAATACAGGCGCATTCACTCCGCAGTACCAACTACCCCCCTATACTGCAATCGCTGCCCTTGCATGGCCGGGTAGAGGCGCACCAGTGCGGGTGTACTTTCAAGATCCAAGCAACAGCATTGTGGAATTTAAGCACGATCAAACATGGAATCTTGACTCTACTGTCATCAGATCATTGCGGCCTGGACGCAGACTGGCCTCCCTTCAATGGGAGTCGGGATCTGAATTGAGACTCTACTATCAGGGAGATGACAACCGAATTCGTGAGGTGGCTCGCTCAAAGGACGCAGAATGGTATCCTGGAGAGTTCGTGTCTCAATGATTGATGAATTGAGAAGTGGATGGTCTATGAGGTTTGCGTCGTTTACTTGAAATGGCTGGACATCGAAAACCAGTGATCCTGCCTCTCAACAGGCTAGATAAAAACTAGGGCTTTTCTGATCTCTCAACAGTTCTGATGTAGCCTAGACCCTCTCGGGATGTTGAAACCGCAATAGGTGGTTGTGTCGAATAAAAGTCTGATGAGGTATCACACTTAACTTCTTCCAATTACAAGTCACTTTTCAACTTCTGAATCTCAACTATTTACTTCGTATATTGAGCGTCAACTACGCCCGTATGCCCTTCACTTCGCAGTTAGTGTCTTGGCTACTTTTTATAAATGAATTCACCCCGCGTCGCTGCCGCTGTCACCTGTAAGCCACATAACAGTAACTAGTGACATAACTGATAATCATACGTTTCGTAGTTCCGTTAAAATGATAGTACACAAATCTAGAAACCGGATCCTAAGAACGGCAGAGTTGGCTTGAAACTGGAGTAAGTGATTGTGTCCGGGAGGATATTTATATCTTTTTCAGTTGCGCCGCCTTTACTGTCTTTTGAATTTCTGAACGCCGAGCGTTGTACATATGGACTTTAGATCCTAGCTATTTCACTCCGAAATGAATAACCTAACACATAGAATCCGGTGAAGATTTGAAATAATACTTTAACGACATTGATCAAAGTTCCAAATAAAATACAATAAGACAGTATATAGAATGGAAAGGGGAACACATAGAAAAACGTAGAAGGAAAGAGAAACAAAAACAAAAAAGGGTGGAGAGAGAAGTAAAACTGCTGCCATGTGATACAATGAAGCGCAAACCCGACTGGTTATCGCCACTTGTGCGCGAATGATTCACTACTAGCCAACATCTCCAATTGAAGGGGTATTTAGATCAACCATGGGTCGGTTAAGTTCCTGCGTAGAAAATACACTGCTCTGTCCCGAAGCCTCCTCTCCAGATCCTCAACATGTTCTAAAACATGAACTGCGTGATATTCACCCAAGGGGTCAACATAGAGCATAACATAGGAGATAGTTGACTGCATATCGGAGTAGTCTATTGTCATGGTCTCGTACCCGTCTGGGAAAGGGTTGTCTCCGTTATCCCATTTTGACCAAACAGGATCATTCCTGTTGATCTGGACCCATTGATCTGTATCGGCGAGTGTAACGTCTAGTCCTTTTGCCGCAAATGTATCCTCAAACGCCTTTCGAGCCTTGGTGTTGACGATGTTCTCATCACTGAGTATCTGAAGTTTCGTCGGATCACCGCCAGCATGGATCCAAGCATTATAAGTGAGGTCTCGCCGATTGGTAGGGAGGGTCCTAGGGTCGTGGCTGATTGGATCCTCGGTCGTGAATACTTCGTGCGTATGAAATGCCCCAGCACCTTGGTTGGTCTGATACTTGTATATCTCACCAGATCCATATTCGGTTAGGTGGGCGTCATCGGGCGCAATGGTGTATTGCTCCCATGTTCCTTTTCCAACCTGATTATATAAATCGTTGGCTTCTTCATTCCAGTTGAAGGAAGTTGGCGGGTATTCGCTAGAGCCATGATCACCGCGCGTCATACCCCAGCTACTGAGTTCAGCGTCGGCATCGTCAGGGTCAGAGCCTTTCTTCAACGAAGAAGTCTTTTTCGATCCTTTAGACCCCGAACCAGAGCCGCTGCCTTTGCTACTACCTCCTGGCCTGCCGCGAGAGCTCAAGAATATATCTTGAGTGGGGACAACAAGGTCTCTGGATGATGCAATTGCAAAGCATGACACCAAAGTGAAGTTCAGGAGAAGGTTGAAGCAAAAAGCTCCGAACACCTTGTTCGGTTTCATCTTGGAATATTGTCAAAGACGTGATTTGGGAGTATATGGATTGTCTCAAGACTGAAATTCAAGGGAATTTCACGATTCCCACAATGGGTGATAAAGCTATAAACTTCGGGGTGCTTGGGGCCGTAGACAAGTGTCTTGGGCGGTTTTTCTGGGCAATCTCGGGATTGAATTAGGATTAAATATCTCAGGTATGGAGTTTATGAAATCCGTTATCCTTCTACCTGATTCCTCGTGCGCTTGAGATGACCTACGCATGTGGATGGTACATTCATCTAACATCAAAGGGCAGGATGGATTATAAGGACAACTATACATCACGCTTCCTAGGATAAGAAAACATATGGATCGAAGACATGTGGCTATTTTTAATACCCTAATGAAACATATTGTATGCATTCTATCATCTAACATGTCAACAATCTCTGTACGGATAGATGAGACGGGTGTTGGCGGCCAGGGGAGGACGTGATTCTTTTTTTATCGGAGTGTATTGGTGGGTGGGAGGGGGCTGAGCGGAAGTTGGATAAAAAGTGAAGGTACAAAGTATCCTTAATTACGAGAAGGACTGTTGCTGGATCGAAAATATTGACAACTTGCAGAAGGAATATTTGTTGGTTTCAAATTTACCCAATCTATGCCCTTCGACCCTTTTAATAATGAACTCGATGATAACTGGGCTTTAAAACCGCTGTGCCACGCTTCCATAATTAGGTGCTACATTCGAGGGTCATGGGTACACGTAGCTGAATCTATGAATCTAAATTTATATTCAGATTTCTTCAATGTCCTAACCAACGCAATTTTTGTTCTCTAGTATGTTTACATAACGCATTTTTGATCACTGATATGCCCTGGAAAGGAAATTATTCTGGAAGCATAGTCCTACGACTATTTCCGATCTGAAATTCCACTTGGGCAACAGCATTTTGCGCCTCTGTTCAGATCACTTAACTACCTTGTATCAGGAAACCCGTGGCTTAAATTGATTAAAGAGACTTTTTGCTCTAAGAATTAAGTTTAATCCTAAAGATTCATTCTATCGTTTCGCCTGACACTTGTGTACCTCGCTGTGCGGTTCTGGCTGAGGTATTCACGACTGCAACATTTTATATGACCGGAAGATTTCTTGAGGATACAAAAGACTAAATCTAAACAACATCGGAGGTTATGTTACATATCCGCCTGCATTTATTGCTAGGGGAATTGTCAACGTGTACTAAATGAGGCATGTAAGACCGATATTCTCGCCATATATATTGCTTCATTAGTCTACACTTCAGAGGCGGCCCCGATTCTAGGTGGTATCAACCATAACAAAGATCCCTGAGGCTTCGCTGGCCTGGCTTGTCACCTCTTCCAATATCGGAAGACAATACTCCAGAACCGGAAGAGAAGTGACTTCCTGCACGTCGCATCCAGACCATGTTCCATTAAAGCCTGTAGTCTTCTTAGTAAGCCGCCACAAGATTAACTATTCAAAATATCGAATTCGCACAATATGGCTTACATTTGACTGCTTGCTTGAATGCTGGGTAACCGAATCTCCCTTGGGGAAGAGTCAGAGTGTCTGATGCCGTAAGACTTTGCCCGTTTGTAATCGAAGAGGAGCCATCATAACCAATGGTTGTTGTCTCAGTTAGTATACCCTCGAGGCCTGCCTGGATTGCTTCGGAAACCGAAAGCGATTGAGTACTCATGAGCTGCACCTCAGTCGTGTAGCCCTTGTCCCAGTTGCATGCACTGCCACCCAAGTCCTCTCCTGAATTGCAAGGGTAAGTGTCACCTACCTGAACCGACGGCAGGTAAGTGTAAACAAGTTCAGTACTGTTCGTAAATTGACACTTTGACACCTCTGAAGTAATATTCTCACCGCTAGCGCTGTCTGGTTGAGATTTTGCCTGCAGTGGCGGTCTGATTGTATCGCGTTGTGCTAAATCACGAGAAAGATTCGGCAGGTCGCTGGATAAAGGTGGTGCTGGGGGAAAAATGGGATCAGAGAAGCCAGCATAGCCTCGTGGCACTCTGCAGCGATCGCCGCAGCAGTAGCTTTTAAAATATTAGCGACATTTAACATTTTCTAATAGGTAACTTCACTCACGACAGAGCAAGACTCTCAGCATTGAATGTGACGCTGGGACAAGCTGATGATCTATTGACCCTTCGATAGGCTTGCCAACAAGGGCCGTTTGCAAGTTGATCTGGGGGCTGATCTGCTGGTGGACCTTGATAGTAGAAAACCAGTTCGCACCCAGCTTGGATTGCGAGAGTGTCCACATAAGCAATGACCTGTTGACTGTGCGTGTCTTTAAGCCATCCATCAAGATTCAGTCCTTGAAGATGGGAGCAGGTAATATCTGCATTAGGATCGTCGTTGTCTCGGGGAACCTGAAGGATATAGGACTCTGTGCTCGGATCCCCGCGCGTACAATCTGAGCTGTTCCAGAGTGTAAATTGGAAATCTTTGGCAAAGACTTGAGTAATCAAGAGGCCAATTGCCAGCAAGAGGAAGTTGAGTTCAGCCTTAGTAGTCATAGTTACGGATGCGTACGATTTTCAAGTTTCAACAAAGATGGTGTCTAGAAGAACTCAATTTCGGGATTGTAAAAGAGAGCAATCATCGAGACTTGGGAAGATTCAGCAAATAATTATGTTATAGATGCTCTAGGTTACCGATTTCATCAACATCACTTCAAATTGGACAACGTGTAAGTTAGAGGTAGGGGTCCCGGGCCACACCCTCACGGGCTAGTCACCCGCTACCACCACTACTTAATTAAAGCCTAATTTTTTTAATGAAATTGCTTGCAATTGTAATTATTTGGTGTTTTTTACTAAAATATAGTTTTTAACTTTAGTTTTATTTTTTATAATTGCTATTTTTAGCATAATTAAAAGCTTTAATATATTATAATTGCTAGCTTTATTTTTATATAAAATTTTATGCTTTAGCTTTTATTATATTTATTATATATTTGCTATATAAATTAATTGCTTATTTAACGTTAGTTTTATTTTTTTTTACTTTAATTTTATTATTTTTTAAAATTTAGCTTTAAAATAGTTAATTTTAAATTTAAAGCTTGCAATTTTTTTTGCTTAATAATTAAAAGCTTTACTAGCTTTTTAAATTATTAGCTTTTATATTAATAAATTAAAAGCGTTATATTTAAATATAAATTTTTAATAGCTTTAGCAAAAATTTTAGCTAATTAAAAGCATTATAAAGTTAAAAAAAAGCTTAAAAATAAAAAACTTTAATATTTTAAATTAATTATATTTTAAAAATGTTTTATTTATAGCTTTAATAATATTTTTTAATTTTAATATTATATATTTTAATAATAATAATTTTAATTAATTTTATAAAAATATTTTAAAAATTATTTATATATTTTTAATTATTTTAAGCACTATAATTTTATTTTAAGCTTTTTATAATACTTTTAAAATTTTAACTTTTAAAAGTTTAATTTTTAAATTTATAGCAAAACTTTTACATATATATTTTTAAAGCTTTTTTTTTAGCAATAAAAAAACTTTTATATTTAACGTTTATATAATATAACTATAATAAAGCTTATAAAATATTAACTAAATTTTATTTAGCATATAAATTATTAAAAAAAAATTATTTGTATAATTATTATAATTATTATAAATTAATATTATTTATTTATTATTATAATAAATTTAAATTATTAAAATAAAAAGCTTTTAAAATTATTTTAATATAATTAAATTATTAATTTATTTTTTAAATAAAGCTTTAAATAATTAATTATTTTATAAATTAAAGTTTTGTTTAAAAAACTATTATTATTAAATATTAACATTTTTAAAAATAATAAATAATAAAAAAGCTATATTATTACTGTTAATAATTTTTAATATTATAATTTATTTACTTTAATTAATAGCTTTTTTTAAAGCTATATAATTTTTTTTTTATAAATAACATAACGCATTTCCCATTTAAGCTGGACACCTAATTAAGCTGGCCACCCACGTAACATGTACACTATTAGCAATTTTATATAAGGTACTACTTACCCCTCTTTTTAATAACTTGACGAAAGGTGGGCCTATAAACTAGTAATTAATATATTTGGAATCCTTATTTAAAGACGAATCCAATGGTATTTCCTATTATTTTATAGCTATTTTATTTAAGCGTGCACTTATAAAACTTTATTTTATAAGGATTATTTTAGCGTATTTTTTATATAGCCTTAAATAAAGTAGCTATAAAATAATAAAAAATACCATTGGATTCGTCTTTAAATAAAGATTTCAAATATATTAATTATTAGTTTATAGGCCCACTTCTCGTCAAGTTATTAAAAAGAGAGGTAAGTAATACCTTATATAAAATTGCTAATATACATGTCACGTAAATAGCCAGCTCAATTAAATGTCCAGCTTAAGTGGGAAATGCGTTAGTAATTATTATTAATTTTTTAAGCAACTTTTATTTTATTATTATTATATTAACGGTTTAATATAAAACTAATTAATTTTAAAGCATTAAATTAATTAAAAAAAACATTAATATTAACTTTTATTATATTATTAATTTTTAAATAATTAATTGTTTTTAATTTTGCAAATTTTATTACTAAGTTTTTTTTAAAAAAATTATAATATCATAACTTTTTAAGCTTTTTTATAATTTTAAAAATAATTAATATATAATTAACTATAACGTGTTTTATTATTAAATAATAAAAGTTTTAAGCATTATTTAAGTTATAATATAAAAAAATAACTATAACGTAATTAAATTATTTTAAATTAATTAAAAAAATTTTTATTAAATGTATTTATATTTATTATATAAATATACGCATTATAATTAATATTGCCGCATATGCTATAATAGCGCGCGCATATAAATGCTTTTATTTAATAATTACTTTTTTTATTATTTTTTTAAATTAAATAAATATTTTTTTAGTTTATAATTGCTTATTTTTTATTTTTTAACATTTATTAAAAATATAATTAACTTTTTAAAGCTTAGCTATTTTATTTAATATTAATATTTGCTTATGCAATAAATAATATATAGCTTTTAATAATAAATTTATAACATTAATAATTTTAGTTTTTAAATAAATAATTTATAAAATAGCTTTTTTAATAATAATAAAAGTTTTTAAAACTTAAATAATAAAAAATAATTTAAGCTTTAATAATAGTATAAAAAAATTAGCACAACATTAAATTTTAAAATAACAACTTTTAAATTAAATAAAATAAAGCTAATAGCTTTAAACTTAAATATAATATTTATAAATATTATTATTTAAATATAAACTTTAAAAAACGCAAGTAAAAAGTTTTTTTTTAAAATATATATTATATTTATTTATATAATATTATTAATTTTAATATTATATGCTTTTTTTAACAAGCTAAAACATATTATATTTAAAAGCTAAAGTTTATAAAAAAAATATGCAAATATTATTTTAATAAAAATATTATTTTTTTAATAATAATTTTTATAACTATTAAAAATAAAAAAACATTTTATATTTATTAAATATAATTAAATATATTTATTAAAATATTTAATTTATTTTAAACTAAGATTATTATTAATTTAGCTATTATATAAAATTGCAATTTGCTATTTAAATAATAAAAAGCTATTGCAATATTAAAAAGCAAAATAAGTTTTTTTTTTTAAAATAATAAAAAATAATATTAATTAACTTTATAAATTAATTAAATAAACAGCTATAAATTAATTTTAATTATTTTATTAAATTTATTTAAATTTTTTTTTTTTTTTATATTTATTATAATTATATTAATTATAATTATGCTTATTATAAACTTTATTTTATTAAAATTATATATATTTTTTTATAATATTTTAATGCTTAATAGTTTTTTTTATGCGTTTATAATATATATTATATTTAATAACATTTTTGCAAAAAATTTAGCTATAGTTAATTTAATAGTTTAAACACATTTAGAAAGCTAATATATAGTTTATAAAGCATGTTATTTAGCACTTTTTAACAAGTTAGCTATTTTGCTTAGCTAATAATTAATTAGCTATATTTTAAATATAATATATTTAAAAAAAAAACGGTTTTAAATTTAAATAAATTATAAATTATATAATTGCTTACTTTTTAAAATCGGTTAATTTTAACTTTATATTTTTGCTGCTATATTAAAACGTAATACCAATAATTTTACAGCAAAAAGTTTTATTAAAAACGCTATATATTTTTGCAAGCTTATAAAAAAAATATAAAATTTACATTTAAAAACGTTAATAGCAATTAATAACTTAGCTTTTTTTAACGTATAATTTATTAATATAAATAAAAAAAATAAAGTTTAAATAATAAAAAGTAAAAAAACTTAAAACTTTTATTATTTAATAATATTTATTATTTAATAATAAAATATATTAACTTTAAATTTTATAAATAAAAATATATAGCTTAATTTAATTTAGCTAATAGTTTAATATATTAATTAAACTTTAAAATATAATAATAAACTTTAAAAGTTTTAATTAATTTTTTTTTAAATAAAAATGGTTTTAAATTTATAATATAAAATAATTTTTAAAACTTTTTACTTTATTATTGCTTTATAAATTAATATATTAAATTAAACATTATAATATATTTATATTAATTATTTTTTATTATTTATAATAAGCATTATAATAAAAAACAAAAAAAAAACAATTAAAAAAAAATAAAAAGCAAAAAAAAAAATAAAAATTAATAAAATTATTTAAATAAACGTAAAAACGCGTGTTATATAAAAAGCAAATAATAAAATAGCTTATAAAAATATAACCCGGGATTTTTATTTTTAACTTATTTATATATTTATATTAATAATTACATAGTAAAAAATTATATTAAAATTAAGCAAATTCGATTAATATATTTTAATTAATTAATTTAATATATGTTATATTATAATATATAAAAAAAATTTAAATATGCTATATAAATTATATATATATAAGTTATATTTTTAATTAAACTAGTTATATAACTTTTTAAATTTAACACATTTCTTTAAAAAAACTTTATATAAATAAGCTTTTTTGCAAATTTTTTATATTTTAATTTATAAGTTTTAAATAGCTTAATTTACTTTTTATAAAAATATTTTTAAAAGTTTTTAAAGCTTTATTATATATTTTTATTAATATTTTTATATTATAATATTTATAAATATTAATAAATTTTAATTGTTATAAAAATTTAATTTATTTTGTTATATTTAATAGTTTTATAAAGCTATTTATAATTATATTATTAATTAATGTATAAATAATATAACGTGGTTTATAAACGAGCGATATATTTAAATAAACAATGCACTTTTTTTATAAACGCGTTGGTTTAACTTTGTTATGTAATAATTTCTTAATAATACAATATTAAATGAAACTAAAAAAGCTAAAATATTTTTTGCTATTTAAGCTATTAATTTTTATTAAAAAATTAGTATTTAATGCGCTTATAAAATTTATTAACTTTTTAAAAGCATTGTATGTTATAAAATAAACGGTTGTACTGCACAAAATAAAACCTGCGCTAATATACATAAACTTAATTTAATTAAAAAAGATGTTTTTTTAAATATATACTTAATTTAAATAAGCGAAAATATTTTTTTGCTTATGCTATTATAAAAAATATGGCCAATTTTTTTTGCAATTTATGTAGCGCACTTTTAATTAGCAAGCACTAAGCTTATAACTTTGTTAATTGTTATAAAAAGCTTTAAACGCAGTTTATACGTTTTTACAATTATTAAAGGGTATTGTGCAAAAATTTAAAGATTATTAGCATGTGGTTTAAGCGTTATATGCGCATAAAAACGCAATATAGCATTTATAATAATAATATTTAAAACTTTAACGAGACTGGGTTTATAATAGGCCAAATTTGCGCATATATGGTTATTACACGCGCTAATTAACATAAAAAGCGTAAAGCAGTGCAGCTTGGTAATAAAAAATAATTAACAGCAATTTGTGCTATTAATTTGTGTGATTTATTTATTTCGCCGTACTTTATCTTTTAAAACGTTTTTTATCTTTAATATTAATATAAAAACACCAATCTTTTAACCAATTAAATATTTAATACTAGTTTTAATAAATAAATAAACAATAATATAAAATTAAAATAAGTAAAATATTTTAATAAATATATTTAATTGTTATAAAAAAGCATATATTAATTATTAATGTTAAATTAATATAAAAATTATATATTAGCTAAGTTTAAAAAGTATTGCAAAAAATAAAATATTATAATTATTTTTTTGCTTTTTTATTTATTACATTTAATTTAATTATTTAACATTAAGCTTTATAATATTTTAAAATAAATATATAATTATTAAATCAATAAATTTATTAAATTATATATTAATTATATTATTAAGCCTAAGTTTTTTATTACGTTTAAAAAAGCCTACTTTATTATTTTTATAAAATTAAATATTTTAAAAGGTTTTTAAAAGTTAAAATTAATGCTTTACAATTTGCAAGCTATGATTTTAAAGCTAAATGTATAATTATAGTTATTAATGCTAATTTATAATATTATTAAGCTATTTAATTTTTAGGTTTTTTAAATGCTAAAAACTGCTAAAAAAATAACTGCATAGTTAACTTTTATTAAAAGTTAAATTTTTAGTTGTTAAAAAAGCTTTTTAAAGCTAATTTTAAACGTTATTAATTAGTTTGCAAAGTTAAATCAAATGTTAGCACATTAACTAATTTTTATAAACAATAAAAACCAAAAGTTTTATAAAGCAAATAAAACATTAAGCAAGCGCTAAAAAAGCAAAAAAAGGCGTTTATAAAATAAATATAGTTTTACTGTAAAAAATGCAACTGATTTGATTGCCTAAAGGGATGCGCAAAACTTGGTACGGTTGCAAACGTTAAAAAATTGTAGTAGTAATAAGTCGAGTTTGCCGCGCTAGCAACAATGTAAACAGTGCGGCAAAACCGGCCACAATGCTAAAACTTATAATAAAAAAATAAAAACAAATAATAAATTAAAATCTGATTAATTTTTAATTATAACTACTTTAATTATAAAATTATTAATAATTAAACTTAATAATATAAAAAAAATGTATTGCTTGCTTAAATGCGTTGCTTATTTATAAACCACGTTATAAAGTTTTATTTTTAATTTTTTATTATAATTAATAATTATATATATTAACATGCTTTAATTTTATATATAATATAATTATTTGTTTTATAATTAATTTAATAGTTTGCTAATTATTATATTAAATAAAAATATATTAATTTATTAAAGTTATTTTTAATTTTTTAATAAAATAACTTATAAATATAACCTTTTTAATTATTTAAATTAATGTTAATAATTTAACTTTTATAATAAATATAATTATTATATTTTGTTTATTTATTTATTATTTTATTATGCTATTAAATAACTTTATTATATAAGTTTATAAACTTTTTTAATTAAATATATTGTTTGCAAAAAAAGTATTATTAATTATTTTAAAATTGTTATTATTTTTAAATTAAAAAATATAGTATTAAATATATTTAAAATAGCTTAATAAATAATTTACATTTTTATAATATTTTAAGCTTAAATTTAAAAAAAATCGAAAAAACTTTAAAATATTAAAAATAATATTAAATTAAATAATTATGATTATATATATAATTAAAATTTTTTTTTTTAATATAAATAAATTTTTTATTTAATAATTATTTTTATATATAAAAGCAGTTTAATTGTGCTTATAAAAATAAATAATAAAAAAAAAAGTATAGTTTTTAACTTAAAGATTTTTTTTAAATATAAAGCTTAAAATAGCTATATTAATTATTTTTAATAATTTTATATAATTTTAACATTTAAAAATTATTATAAATTATTTTTGCTAATTATTTAATATGTTTATTAAAATTGCTTTATAATTTTTTAAATAATTAATTTATAATTTCTTTTATAAGCTAATATAATATTATTAATATAAATAAAAATAAATATTTTTTTGCATAAATAATAATAAAGCTTATATAATATTATTATATATTTTATTTTTATTAATATTAACGTAAGTTTTTTTTATTAAAGCAAAAATAATTTTTATAAGCTATATAAAGCTTTATTAAATTATAACATTGTTTATGGTTTTTTATAACTAAATAATATTTTTATATATATTTTTTTATTTAATTTAACGTTTATAAATATATTAATAGCGTTATATTATTTTAATTTAAAATTAAACTTAGCAGCAATTATTATAAAAGTTTTAAATAATTTATTTATAAAAGTTAAAGCGTATATATTTTTAATAATGTTATAAAGCTATTAGTTTTTTTAAATTATTAGCTTTGCTTTATATTTAAAATAATAATTACATTTATTAAATTTATATATATATATTTATATATAATTAAGTGTTAGCTTTTTATATATAATATTTATATTAACTTTAATTTAAAAGTTTATTTTTTAATGCTTTTAAAGGTGTGCTTTTTTTGCTTTTTTAAATTTTATATTTATTAAATACTTTTTAAGTTTTTTATAAAATTAAAAAAAAAAAAAAGTTTTATTTATATAATTTATAGCTTTTTTAACTTATTTAATAAAAGTGTTTTATTTATATATAAAAGCTATAAATGTTAAAATATAATCATTTATATAAAAGAAATTAAGCTATAATATTTAAATTATAGCTATATTTTTTATATAGCCAAGCTACATTAAGCGCACGTGGCTTAATAAATTATATAATAATTAGCTATGCATATTTTTCTTTATATAATTATTTTATATAATTATTTTTTAGCTATTAAACAATTAAAATATAATTAAGTTATTTATATTATTTTATTATATTTATATTTTATATTTTTATTTTTATATATATAAAATAATTTATTTAACATTAATTAATAATTGTTAAAACAATATTTAATTATTATATAATTATAAATTAGCAAAAAAAATAACAAAGCTTAATTTTGCGCAATATGTTAAGATTTTTATGTAATAGCTTTAAATATTACTTTGTTTGCTGTAAATAAAATAAAAAAATTAAGTTTTTTAACATTTATATAACGCTAAATATTTAACCGCAATTTATATAATATAAACAATTAAACTTAAGTTTTACCTTTATATAATTAAAAAAAATATAATTATAAATAATTTTTCATAACTTTTATAATAATAAATTAAAATTAAAACTTTTTTATTTAACTTATTTTAAATATAAAAAAATAAGCAAAATTAAAAGAAAAAAGCTTTAATAATAAACATATGGTTAAATATAAGCCGTATAATAACAAAAATTAAAATTTTTTATATTATTAATTTTAACCTTTTAAAAACAACCTTTTAATTTATTTTTTTAATAAACCTATAAAGTAAAGCAATTAAATAATAGCAAATATAAATATATAATTAAAAAATTAGCTATAAATAGCTTTATTTTATATGGTATTAAAATATATTTGTTGTATAAAATCTTAAAAAATTTATTATAACTTTAAAAATAAGTTTAAGCAATATTATCAGCTATTTTAAACATTGCTTTTATTAAATTAATTAAAACATATAATTATAAAAACTAAATATAATTTATGCATTTTAATTATATTTTAATAAATAAACAAAAAATAAATTTGCTAAAGTTTATTTTTTTTTATATAAAAATAGTTTAAATTTTAAAAAAACAAAAAATTAAAATGTTTATATAAAGCAAAAATTTAAAACATTTATTTTATATGCTAAATAGCTAAAATTTTAATTAAACATATAAATAATATTGCATTAAAATATTAATAATATATAAAGTTAACGTGGTTTATAAGCAAGCAATGCATTTAAGCAAGCAATGCACTTTTTTTATAAACGCGTTGGTTTAACTTTATTGCATAATAATTCTTTAATAATATAATGTTAAATAAAACTAAAAAAGCTAAAATACTTTTTGCTATTCAAGCTATTAATTTTTGTTAAAAAATTAGCATTTAATATGCTTGTAAAATCTATTAACTTTTTAAAAATATTATACGTTATAAAATAAATAATTGTATTGTATAAAACAAAACCCGCGCTAATATATATAAACTTAATTTAATTAAAAAAAACATTTTTTTTAAGTATATACTTGATTTAAATAAGCAAAAATATTTTTTTGCTTATGCTACTATAAAAAATATAGCCGATTTTTTTTGCGATTTGTATAGCGCACCTTTAATTAGCAAGTACTAAGTTTATAACTTTGTTAATTGTTATAAAAAACTTTAAATGCAGTTTATACATTTTTATAATTATTAAAAAACATTGTGTAAAAATCCAAAGATTATTAATATATGGTTTAAGCATTATATGCGCATAAAAACGTAATATAGCATTTATAATAATATTTAAAACTTTAATAAGACTAGGTTTATGATAGGCTAAATCTGCGCACATATAGTTATTATACGCGCCGATTAACATAAAAAGCGTAAAGCAGTGCAGCCTGGTAATAAAAAATGGTTAATAGCAATTTGTGCTATTAATTTGCGTGGTTTATTTATTTTGCTATATTTTATTTTCTAAGGCGTTTTTTATTTTTAGCATTGGTATAAAAACACTAACCTTTTAACCAATTAAATATTTAATATTAGTTTTAATAAATAAACAAATAATAATATAAAATTAAAATAAGTAAAATATTTTAATAAGTATATTTAATTGTTATAAAAAGGCGTATATTAATTATTAGTGCTAAACTAGCATAAAAGTTATATATTAGCTAAGTTTAAAAAATATTGCAAAAAATAAAACATTATAACTATTTTTCTGCTTTTTTATTTATTATATTTAATTTAACTATTTAATATTAAGCTTTATAATGTTTTAAAATAAGCATACGGTTGCTAAATTAACAAATTTATTAAGTTATATATTAATTATATTATTAAGCCTAAGTTTTTTATTGCGTTTAAAAAAGCCTACTTTATTACTTTTATAAAATCAAATATTTTAAAAGGTTTTTAAAGGTTAAAATTAATGCCTTACAATTTGCAAGCTGTGATTTTAAAGTTAAATATGCAATTACGGTCACTAACGCTAATTTATAACACTGTTAAGCTACCTAACCTTTAGGTTTTTCAAACGCTAAAAACCGCTAAAAAAGCAACTGCGCAATCAACTTTTATTAAAAGTTAAATTTCTAGTTATTAAAAAAGCTTTTTAAAGCTAATTTTAAACGTTGTTAACTAGCTTGCAAAGTTAAATCAAATGTTAACGCATTAATTAACCTTTATAAGCAATAAAAACCAAAGGCTTTACAAAGCAAATAAAGCACTAAGCAAGCGCCGGAAAGGCAAAAAAAGGCGCTTATAAAATAAATACAGTTTTATTATAAAAAATGCAACTAATTTAATTGCCTAAAAAAATACGCAGGATTTAATACAATCGCAAACGTTAAAAAATCGTAATAATAATAAGTCGAGTTTGCTGCGCTAGCAACAATGTAAACGGTGCGGCAAAACCGGCCATAATGCTAAAACTTATAATAAAAAAATAAAAACAAGTAATAAATTAAAATCCAATTAATTTTTAATTATAACTATTTTAGTTGTAAAATTATTAATAATTAAACTTAATAATATAAAAAAAGTGCATTGTTTGCTTAAATATGTTGCTTGCTTATAAACCACGTTATATTATTTTTATTTAAATTAGCTATTTATATATAAAGCTTAAATATTTAAAATATATTTATTTTTTGCTTAAAAGATATTTTAGTTTTACCGTTAAAACATTTTTTTTATATATAATTATATATTTTTAAACATATAAAAGCAAAAAAACAAGCTATATAATAAGTGTTTATATTATATACCTTTAAAAATATATAATGAAAAAAATAACTTATATAACCTAAGGTATAATTTAAAAGCAATTTTAAGTTATTATATAAAAAAACATTTTATATAATATTTAATTTAAAAATAATTTTTGTTTAATTTAATAAAAAATTAAATCATTAAAAATGCTTTAGCTATATAAAAAAGCTTTAATTGTTAATTTAAAATATAATAATATATTAGCATAAAATAAAGCATAATTTATATAATAATTAACTTTATTTTTATTATAGCATGTTATTTTTAAAATAAGCTATTAAATAAAAATATAAGCGTTTTTATATAATTTAACTTTAATAAATTTTTTTATATAATTAAACAAATAAATAACTTTTTATTTATATAAAAAACTTTTAATAAATTAATTAAAATATAATTATATAATGTGTTTTATTATTAAATGATAAATATTATCAAGTGATAAAAGTTTTAGGTTTTTTTATTTTTTATTATTTAAACTTTATTTTTTTTATTTATAATAATAAACCATGCGTTAAAAAAAGCTAAGTTATTAACTGCTGCTAGCGCTTTTAAACGCAACTTTTATATTTTTATTTACAAGCTTGCAAAAATATATAGCGTTTTTAATAAGACTTTTTACTGCAAAATCGCTGGTATTGCGCCCCGGCGCAGCAGCAAAAATATAAAGTCAAAATTAACCAACTTTAAAAAGCAGGCGATTATATAGTTTATAATTTACTTAAATTTAAAAGCGTTTTTTTTTTAGGTGTGTTATGTTTAAGATATGGCCGACCGACTATTAGCTGAGCGGGGTAGCCAACCTGTTGGAAAGTGCTAAACGACGCGCTTTATAAACCATACACCAGCCCTTTAAACGCGTTTAAATTGTCAAATCAACTATAGCCGAGTTTTTTGCAAAAATCCTACCAAATATAACGCGTATTATAAACGCATAAAAAAAACTATTAAGCGTTAAAGCATTGCAAAAAAGAATATATATAATTTTAATAAAACAAAGTTCATAATAGGTATAATTACAACTAATATAGTTATAACAAGTGTTAAAAGGCAAAATAAGCTTAGGCAAGCCTAGCAAAACAATTAAAATTGATTTACAGCCGTTTATTTAATTAATTCACAGGGTTAGTTGGTGCTGCTTTTTATTATTTTAGAGGAAAAAACCCACCTTGCCTTTTAGTATTGCAATAGCCTTTTACCACCTAAATGGCAAATTGCGGTTTTACATAACAGCTAAATTAATAATAATTTTAGTTTAAAATAGATTAAACATTTTAATAAATATATTTAACTGTGTTTAATAGGTATAAAACGTTTTTTTATTTTTAATAGTTATAAAAGCTACTATTTAAAGAAATTTAAGAACTATTGCTAAAAAAATAATATTTTTACCGAAATAATGCTTGTGTATTTTTTTTATAAACTCTAGCTTTTAAACGTGGCATGTTTTAGCCCGTTAAAAAAAGCATATAGTATTAAAATCAACAATATTATATAAACAGATATAACACATGTTTTAAAGGAGGATTTTTTACCTGCGTTTTTTAAAGCTTATATTTAAGTAATAACATTTGTAAATATTACATCTGGGTTTAAAGCCACTGGCCTTGTTTTATTTAACCTAAAAGTTGTTATTTTAGGGCTTGATATTACGCTAATTTTTTTTACACTATTGCCAAAGCTTAAGTTATCTTTTACTGTTTAGGTTTTAAAAACCCTTACCACTATTAAAAAAGCTGTTTTATAAACTATTTACTTAAAAACCCAAATTGCTAGGCATTAAAATAGCTCACTTAGTAAAATTATTAACGTTATAAACTTATTATTAAAAGCTACATATTATTTACTGCATGGGCAAACGTTAATACTAAATAAAGTAGCTAAGCTTTAAAAAGCCAACCACATTTTTAATAAACGTTGAAAAACAAAAAATAAGCAATTATAAACTGAAAAAATACTTATTTAATCTGAAAAAACAAATCTTTAAGTCTTTAAAAAAGGTGGTAATTAAGTAGATCAAAAAAATAGTAAAAAAAGTGGTTGTTAGGTGAGGGCATCTACGCGCGCGCGCTATTGTGGCATATGCAGCAACACCGGTCATAATGCGCGCACTTGTACAATAAATATAAATACATTTAATAAAAAAGATTCCGATTAATTTAAAGTAATTTAATTGCGTTATAGTTATTTTTTTTACATTGCAACTTAAATAGTGCTTAAAACTTTTATCACTTAATGATATTTGTCACTTAATAATAAAACACGTTATGGCTTTTTAAAAAGTTTAGCGAAAAAACTAATGTTATTTAAAAAAGTTACATAATATATTATTTAATAAAGCTTATATGTTTATAAACATTTATTAAAAGCTTAATATTATAAAAATTTAATACTACGTAATATTTTTTTTAATATTAATTAATTATATAAATAATTTTTATTTATATTATATTAGTTTAAATAAACGCTAAAATAAATATATAATATATTAAATAATTATTTTAATTTTTATATAAATTATTTTTTATATTAAGCAAATTAAACAATTATAATTTTTATTTACGTATAAAACAAAAACCTAAAATTAACACTTTTAAAAATATTAGAAAAAATGTTAAATAAATTATAATTTATTTAAAAAATACTTAGCTTTAGCTATAAAAGCAAAAACTAGCTAATAATAGCAGTTATAAAAGCATATATAAGCATATAAAAGCTTAAATTAATAATAATTATTTAAAAGCCAATGTTAAAAACTTTATTTGCAAAGCTTTATATAATAATTTAAATTATATTTAATTATAATAAAAATGTATAATTTATTACATATAATAATAAAAATAATATAAATTATATTAACCGGAAATATTTTTTAAACTTTTATATAAAGCAATTTAATAATTTATTTTAAAAGCTTTAAAATTTATATAATAAATAAAGCTTAAAAAAAAACAATAAAAACTAGTAATAAAGTTTTTTATAATTTTAAAAGCTAAATGTAAGATTTTATATAAAAAACTTAAATGTTAATTTATAAACTATTTTTTTAAAAATTAGTTTTATATAAAAACTTAATATTTTATAAAAAATAAAACAAGCTTTAATTTATTAAATAATAAATTTACAACTTTTTTATTAAAGTATAAAAAAAAATAAAAAATAAATTATAAAAACAATTTAAAAACAAAAAGTAATAATAAAAATAAGCTATATAAAGAATTATCTTATATTATATAATTAATAATAAATTTATTTTTTTATTATATAATAAGTTAAAATATTTATTAATAAAAAAAAAGCCATTAAGTATATAAAAAAACTAAAAAAAAGCCTGCAAATTAATTTATATTAAAACATTATTTAAAATATAAAAGCTGCTTAAGTTTTAATAGTTAATAAACCTTAAATTAAAACCTTTATATAAAAAAATTTAAATATTAAAACTAATTAAATTAAAAAATTAATAATTAGCGTAATAAAAATTAAAACATTAATTAACATTATATAATTTTATATTATTAAAGCTAATATATTATTTTTATTTATATAATTATTAAAATATAATTTTAATTTATAACGTGGTTTATTATTAAATAGCATATATCACTTTATAGCGCACCTTTACTACTTTTTATTACTTTATAATAAAATATCTTAATTAAAACACCTTTAATTAATTTAAATTAATTGCTATTTAATTTAGTACTTAATTTTATAATGATTTCATAAGTCCTTAAATTATGACCTGTTTTACCACAGCTGTTATAATACCTGCTACTTGTTTTCTTTTGTTTCGACAAACCTTTATTTTCATTTTTATTAGTCGTTAAGCGTTTACTCTTTGCTTTGTTGTTTTATAGCTTTTAAGATTCCTTAATAATAAAAGGTTTTCCAAGCTGTACACGCAATTTTTTAGCTTTCCAGCGCTTAAAAAAAGCCAAATTAACCTTTTGTAATATGCGTATTTAATTTTCTATAAAGGTTATCTTATACGCTATTACATTTATACCTTTTGCCATTTGGTTTACCGCATTTAAAATTAATGTTAAAAAGCTTTTTTTATAAGCTAAAACTTTAGTTTTAATAAAAAAAAAGTGTTTACTCGTTTGTTAAAAGTTAAATAACATTTAAAGGTTGTAAGTATTAGCCGTTTTTAAACGTAATAGGCTAAGTATAAGCGTTCGGAAATGCACATCTAGCTTGCTAATTACTTTGTTTAAATAGTAAAATATTAAACCAAATACGTTAAATTTAAATTTAATATTAGTTTTTGTAAAAGTGGCAAAATGCGCGGCTTTAAAAATAATAAAAAACTTTAGCTTTATAATATAATTTATTAAAGCTTTAATAAATAGCTTGATTTTTTTTAAATAAGCATGTTTTAAAAGCAAATAAAATATTATATTTAATAGCTAAAGCAAGTAAAATAAATAAAACGGCATACTAAGCGTAATAATGCCATTATTTTTGCAATATAGCTTAAACTTTGCTAAAATATAGCTTTTATAACTATTTAAAATTAAAAAGCAATATAAACCCTTTGTTTATATTTTAATATGCTTATTAAAGTATTTAATTTAATTTATACCTGTTTTATTATTAGTTTAGCCATTTGTTATTAGTTTAATTACCTAGTTATTTAGTAAATTGCATTTGGTAAACTAGTTTAAAAGGTAATATGCGCTTAAAACAATAAAAAACAGCAAAATGCACTAGCCTTACAAATTAATGCCCTTAATTACTATTAATCATTTTTAATTGCTAAGCTAAACCAACTTTGCCTTTTTACGCTAATTGGCACGTGTTATAACAAGTGTTAACGCAATTATTCCCATTATAAAGCTAGTTTTGTTAAAATTATATATATCTTTGTTTAAAATGCCATATTTAGCCTTAATATTTGCAACTAGCTTAAACTAACCGGAAATAACGCCTAGGTTTTTATAAAGTGCCCTTTAGTAATCATATTTTTGATTTATTCCAGTTTTAAGGTCTGGGTTGCGGTTGATAAATTGCCTAACCTAATGCTTGCCGACGGGCTTGCCACTGCGCGATTTCGAAAAAAAATTAGCCATATCTTTTACACTAGCGATCTTAAAAGGCATCTCTTAAGTATTTAGGTCGATTATATGCTTTTAAAGCACCTCTTTTTTAGTTTTATTTAATTTACGTCGATTAGGTTTAATTTTGCGTATTAAAGTTCGGCCGTTAATTTAATAGCATAAAATCGTTTTAAAAACATTATAAAGTTTTACAGCAGCTTATTAGCTAATTTTATTCGGTTTGTTATACATTGCTTAAATTGCTAAAAAAATTTAATTTTTTTTAAATTTAGTAATTATTATGGTTAAAAAGTTATTATATATTAAAGTTTAAAAAAAAGATTTAAAATAAACGTGCGCTATTAAATGATACGCGCTATTTAATAATAAACCACATTATATTTAAAATTAAATAATTTATTTTTAATTTTTTTATTTTTATTTTTTTATTTTTTTTTACTTTTTATATTATTATTATTATTATTATTATTATTAAAAATTATTAAATAAATTATTATTTAAAAATAAGCTTTTAAAAGCAAAAGCGTTATTAAAATAATAAAAATATTTAATTATATATAATTAATATATATACGTTAAATAAACATTATTAAAACGGCTAGCAATTATATAACATTATTTAAAAAAACAAACTGCTATTTTAACTATTGCATTTATTTATATAATAATTGTTTTTTAATATACCGTGGCTATAAATAAAAATTATATAAAAAAATTTATTGCGTTAAATAAAATTAATAAGCATATTGTTAAAATTATCTTTAAATAAGCAAATGTTAATTAATTAGCTTAAATTTATTATAATAGCTTGTTTTTTATTTTATTATATAAATTAATATAAATATTATTATTATAAATAATAATACGTACGTTATAAAACAGCATACGCATTTAAGTTTAAATAATAAAATTATTAATAAGCAGCTAAACTTAAGCAAACGCATTTTTATAACGTAAAATATAATATTAACTTTAAAATAAATAATTATGTAATTTATAAAGCACAATTTAATATAAAAACAATAATATTATATATATATACGTATATATATATAAGCAGGTGTATATATATATATAATATTTATTATATAAACATTAATTTATTAATGCATATAAAAGCAATACTTTAAAATATAATAATAAATTATTATATAAATATTAATAATAATTTTATTAAGTTATTTTAAGTTATATATATAAAGCGGATAAATTAATAACAGTAATAATAAGTTATTATTATTAACGCATCTCTCACTTAAGCTGGACACCCAATTAAGCTGGCCACCCACGTGACATGTACACGACCGGCAATTTTATATAGGGTACTACTTACCC